>JARKIC010002410.1:0-63268 GCA_029378375.1 Mycena olivaceomarginata
CCGACATCAAGTGAGCATCGAGATCTTCCTCGTTGATAAGTCCTAATCGGGAGAAACAATACCATGAATCAGCTGTTTTGCAACAGTACAATGCTTCGAAACAGGATTCAACGCCGGATGATATTCAACAGCACTCACTCCCAGCAAAAGACTCGACGCGGAATAGGCCCGTTCTTCCTGCGCTGACAGCTGGTGAGCAGTGAGCTCTTTCTGATTGCTATGAACATAATTCAAGCGCCAAATAGATGGCGCAAAATTGCAACCACGAATGACGGCCTGAGTCATGCGACTCGCAATATCATCACAAACAAGATATTGGAGATGCTGAATGATTCGAAACAGGGTTTTCGGAAACAAGCTGTGAGAGCCGTAGCTCCTCTTATATCATCCCAAGGTTAGCTTTGAGATCCTTCTTATTGCAACGAACGTACTATTCAATGCCCAAAGACATCCGTGCAGCCTTGGTCACCCCGGAAATAATGACGGCCATTTTACAAAAGTTAGATGATTCGAATCAAGCTATTCAAGACGAGGCACGCAAAGTCATGCTGGTAATTTGGGAGCACGGTTTGTACCCATATACGTAGATTTCTCCCTGTGAACTGATCTCTATTTAGAGGAAGTTCAAGCATTACTCTTTCCCACGACTTCCGGTCTTATAATGTCTATGCTGGCATATCCTGATTCCGTGATACGGACCTGTGCGCTCAGAGCAATGGCTATCCTTGTCGAGTACGGTAGGTGTCCAGCTCAACCATGTTGCATAGCAAAGCATTACAATTCTGGCAGCCAAACCTGAGATCCCCGCCGCACCTGTGACCCAATTTGGGATACGAATGCTGGCCTCAATAATGAACTCAGAAGATACGAACCCGCACGGGCGCGCCGAAGTAGTGCAGGTCTTCATTGCCCTTGTAAAGCGAGGCAAGTTGTTGCCGTCTGGCCCTTTGACCGTAACTGACGGGAGATAGACTTCTCAATTACCATGCCCCATGGGCTTCTCAAGACCATGCAGAACTTTGTTGTCTGGCTGAAAGATCCGGACTTGAAAGTTCGAAAGGGTGTATATGAACTTTTTCATAGTCTTGCGGAGAAAAAGGGGTCGCCCTTGACCTCGTTCTTAGAGACTCAGGATGAAAAACCTGATGATCCCCAATTCAGCCAAATCCTGCGAGATCTTGCCTCAGGCTTGACTGAAAAAGACTTTGATGTGCGAACAGCGGCGCAAATCACTGTTAACGCTCTCTTACAGCGCGGTAAACCGACATTTTTGCTCTATGTTATCCACTGCCTCACTTCATGAAAATTAGAGGATATTCCCAAGACCTTCCGCCAGGAAGTTGAGAGACATATAATGACCGGAGAAAATGATCCATCATTTGTTGATATTTTATTCACTTTGTGGGCCACACGTAAGATTCTTATCTTCTTACCCTTTTAATGTTGATATATTTCAGAACCTGAATCTGATGAGGTGGTTAATCAAATCGGTCTACGATTGATAAGCAAAAACTCAGGAGTACGCGAATTCGCTCATAAGGCTCTGGTGAATCAAATGCAATCGTGGGACGGTGAGTGTTACGTTGATCGTGCAACAATTTGCTGAAACTCGGCAGAACCCTTTGAGTACCTTTCTGAAAGAAAGCAGTTCGAGGAAGCGTCTCGGAGAAATATCTGGTCAATGTTGGATAAAACAATCCCATCAGAAGGAGTTTCCCTCATTCTGGATGTTTCCAAAGGTAAGTGTTCGTGACTGCGAGTAATTTTCAATCGGCTGGATTTTGGTTAGATCCCACCTGTCAACAAATTATCATTCCAGAGATGGTCGAGAAGGTCTTGGATATGTTGAATGAGCGAGAAACGAATACGCAAGGTGGTACACCCAATTTGCAACGGAATATCTTAGAGGTCATCATTGTCCGCGGTATGCATTACAGGATTGCAATTCTTATTATTCTTATCAATTAATTGCTGATAGCGCTCGATTTAAATCCTGCCACCGCGTCCCGAGCAGCTATGACTGTGCTGGAGAGTTCAACAACGAAAATCCGAGTGTTGGCACTTCGTGCTTTATGTTGTCTGGCAACAAATGGTACGCCCATCCGTCAATATTCATCTGCATTCAGTAATACTCATTCAGCACCCATGCTCTCATTTGATGAGTTGCGAATAGTCAAATCATTGATGTGGAGTCGCGACCGGGAAGTCGGGAAAGAAGCTATTACGTGCCTTTTCGCGTGCATGAAACATGGTAAATTTGGTCCACACAAGTGTATATCCTTCCTTACCTTGACTCACAGTTAACATCCGAGCCATTTATTCGAAGCGACATTTGTTGCTGGACTTTCTAGCAGAACTCGATCAACATCATTCGGCGGATAAAGATATTTTGGAACAAGTGAAAACCCTTATCTCAGAGGAGGGTATGAGTATCTCAAAATTCAGCGGCCTCTGACTAATTTAATCACCATTAGATGGCAATACATCGATTTTAAGCGCTAGCTATCATGGAGTACACACTGCGAGTAATGGTCGAGCAAGCTCCGGCTGTCCGTAGTATTTGCATAAAGCTAATCGAAAGCTTACCTTTGTAAGTGGAAATCACATCCACCTAACTTCTGGTCATTACTGCAACAGCTCTGTTGGGATGTCATCGAACAGTCAACAAAAACTTCTCTCTCTGCTGACAAACCCTGATATCAGCATTCAGAAGTGTTGTGTCTCAATTATCAAACATTTCGGGAAGAACAATCGTGAGTTCCAAAGGGTCTTTTTTTTTTCTTTGAAAGAGATGCTAACTGGGAAATTGGACGCTAATCCAGGACCATTTCAGGAAGCTGTGCTTCAATCGGCAGTCTGGATAACCCTCTTGCGCCATACAGATACGGCCCCAAATGTAATGGAAGTTCTGTCCGGATTTGCCCAATCTTGTGAGTGTCACTATCTTGCCCGGGATTGTGAAGTTTATAAACTAATTCCAGCAACTCCAATTTTCGTTCCCCCCGGCCTCCGGAATTGTTATCGAGTTTGCTGCGGATGTCGACAGTCAATGGCGATGTTGATAGCTACGAAGCGGGCCTGAAAGGATTATTGGCTTTGGGTGTATTTCATCGCACGGCTCACCCTGAGTAGGAAGGCTCAGTCATAGAGGCTCCGCAGAAATTACAAATCGTATACCTTTTGGAGGCAATTTTTAGTCTAGAGTTTGTGCTGCAGGTGGATTTACTGACAACGGGAATATCTGGACAAGAGTTCAAACTGCAAAGGGAGGATTACATGTGAGCGCTTGAGGACGACCTCAATCTTTCGGCCGAGAAAAGGCGAGACTGCAAGTTGGATTATGCATTCTCCGTTTGGTTCAACAGAACAAGGTGAAAAAAGGAGTTTCAGGCTGTTCGTACATTAAACATTTGCCGTCAAGGAATTGAACCGCAGCCTCGGGATGAGATGAGATTCATTCAAACGAGATTCACCATCCATTCGAGTTCATGGGCGTGCCCTTGATCAAGTTGAGTGTTTACTGTGATTAACTAATTGAGTCAGATAGTCAAAGTCACCCAAGGCCACCTTCATCTCCGCCACCTTGTTGTTGTTATTCACAAAGACCCCAGCCTCTCGCTCAGCTATTGCATCTACAAACTCGGCATAGTCAGGCGCTTCGGGATCATTGGCAAGCTTGTTCAGTAGGGAGAGTGGTTCATCGAAGTCCTCACCATATAAGGGGTGGTGAGGTAGTTGCAAGATCGTCGCCTGGGTAACCAGTCCACATCATGGAATCTTCACAGAATCCATACAGAAAAACCATAAATCCCCTCATGCTATCGACGAACTCAGTCATGAAAAAACAATTAGTTGTGACTACGTGGGTTTTGTCAAGGGAAGCCTGAATGCATGTCTGGAACACAATGTAGAGGCAAAACAATCAATGGGGGAGTCCACACCGAGGAGTCCAAGTTCCTCGAGTGAATATTCACAGAAATCTGCAGTATATCCTTGCCGATGTAATGCAAGTTACACACCATATGAATATTCTGCCTTAAAAGTCGAATAGGGGAGTCGAACCCCAAGCAGCCTCGGAAATCACTCTTGCTTCAGAAGCAAGCCTAGAGACGGTGTACCGCACGCTATATTCAATTTCTTGTCTGTGCTGGCTGTGAACTGGGTGGGGGGGGATTTCTTGCAGCTTTGAAAAAACACAATTTACAATTCAAATACGGGATTCAAACCCCGAGCAGCCTCTGAAGTTATTATGGTGGAGATTACTAGCATAGAGGCGGTGTGCGACACACCATATTTGATTTATAGGTCTGGCTGCGAACCGGGTGGCTTCTTGTGAGGAGTGAAACAAGGCACCGTAAGGAACAAAAAACGCAAATTTTACCCCCAAGCCAAATACAACCACTGTTTGTGGCAGATGTTTTTAAAACATTGCTAAGTTTGAACATTTCCACAATAAATTAAAGCCAATCCCTGGAGGATTTTCTGAGATTATGTCAGAAACATCCAGGAGACATTGCTCAAATATCATGTAAATCTTGACTGAATGTTTTTGCAACATTTCTGGTGGAAACATTTCACAAATGTGTTCTATCAGCTCAGTGACATATTCATACAACATCTGCAACATATTTGGCCGGAAATTTCAGAAACATATATCCCAAATGGTGGTGTAGGGGAGTCGGACCCCTAATGTAAAGCCTCGGACATTTGTGGGCAAGGAAAAAATTATCTGTCAGCTTGTCTTTTGACATTTCCTGCTTGTTAACAAAGGCCATATAATTTTCTCCACTGGTTGGCAGATTCAATTTTTCTAGTACAATTTACAGTGAAAAATGTCGTTTGTTTTTTAGACATTTTTCACTGAAAAAAATGGTGAAATTTTCAAAAAGCTTTTTTACACCCCTTTTCAACTTTCTTTTGAGTTTTTCACCTCAAACCAGAAAAGTGGTGAAAATGTTTGCATTTTCCACCTAGTTTCCAGCAGAAAATTGATGGAAAACAAACAAGATTTTTCACTGAGAATTCGGCAGAAAAATTTGAATATTCCAACCAGTGCTCCGTGCAGATCTTTACAACCGGAGTTTGGGCCAAATAAATCGCGACCACTATTTGGCCAATACACGCTGTATTAGGGAAGTATTGGCCAAATAAGGGTCGAATAGTGGCCAGCCGATATTCCGCCATTAGACGTTGTATTGGCCAAATATTGGCCGGATATTGGATCGAATATTGGCCACATATTGGCTGACCGTTTTTTGCCTAGGGCTGGCCGCTATTTAATATATATTATTTTTCCTTGCTCACATCATACGAATTTAGTACAGACAAAGATGCATTGACTATCTACTATAGTACATGTGGGCTATGGATAGCATGCTTACCAGCGCCCCGAGATGCTCACCACGCTCTCCTAGCTCAAACTCGGAGTTCCCACGCTGCCCCATGCATGCTCGAGCCCCTCCACGCTCAGCACTCCTCGCTTCAACGTCCAAGACATCGACCCCCACCCTCGGCCCGCACGTAGTCGCGCCGTCAACTCCATCATTGTGTGCTGAGAACGCATGCGCGGGAAGCTTGATTGTCACAGACAACGCTCTGGAGGGAAAGGATGGTAAGTACAGTCAGCCCTGAGATTCAAGCACACACGTTTGAGACGATCGCGCATGCAGTCCATGAGGATGAGCTGCGATAGAGATCAGTAGAGCTCGAGATTGGAAAGAAATACATACCCGCACTTTACTGTGTACGCGCCGCCGACGCCCCCATGCACACAGTGTATGCGAGAGGAAGGATGAGAGGGAGCCAAGGAAGCGGTATGGAGTGTCACAACGCTCGGGTTTGCGATGGTGAGTGAGCATGCGATCCAGCCGAGGTCGTGGAAGCCGGGGTCCTCCGTGCTTGCGTCCATAGTCGCGCCGTAGTTCTTGTGCATGTGTGATGGCTGGTGGTCACTGTTAGGCATCGGTCAGCACACTTTCACCGGCGGGGAGCGGTGCCCGCACGACCTCACGCCGAGGGAAGAACGTCGTTCGGTCCGCGACGAGCTGGTCGAGGCGGTGATGGAGGGCGACATCGGGGTGGCGCGTGTGCCTGCCAATGACGTCGAGCACGTTGTCAGGCATTTTCTGGCCGACCTCGAACACCTCGGCGTTGTCGTTACCATGTGACTATGAAGGCCGTTAGCATGCTCATCCGCACAGAGAGCAGGACACTCACATTGCGGAAGCCGGGAAAAACGAGCTGGTCGAGGCGGTGATGGAGGGCGACATCGGGGTGGCGCGTGTGCCTGCCAATGACGTCGAGCACGTTGTCAGGCATTTTCTGGCCGACCTCGAACACCTCGGCGTTGTCGTTTACCATGTGACTATGAAGGCCGTTAGCATGCTCATCCGCACAGAGAGCAGGACACTCACATTGCGGAGCCGGGAAAATCTTGTGGAACTAGTCGTAGCTCATCAGCATCACTTGACCTCGAATGAAGCCGAGAGAAAAGAGGAGTGGGTGAGCAACACCCACCTTGAGATACAGACACCTCCGCCTTCCAATTGGGCAGTACCTTCTCGTCCTGTGAACTTTCTGCAAGGAAGGGAGGCGCTAATGTACGTTGAACGACTACGGCACAGCACGGCGAGCCTAGGCGACAGGTTGAACGAGTCGTCCGTCGGGTGCCTGTCCGTGCATCGGGTGACGCGAGCCCCGGGCTATCTGCTGCCTCAGGCGCGGGCGCGAACGGCTAGAGCGCCGCAGGTCGCGAAATGTGCCGGGTGCGCGGGCAGGGTTGTATGTGCCGCAGACGGTCGAGACATCAACATGCCATTGAGTGCAGTCTGGGAGAGCACCGAGTTGGTCGAGCTCGCGCAGCACTTGGTCGTTGTGCTGCTCTTCCCTGCATTCAAAGTCAGAAGAGTGAATGAGAGAGGAGTGGGAGAATAAGAGTGCGAACATCCACTCGACCTCGAGCATCTCGTCAAGACGCGTCGAGAGCGCGGTGTACCCTGCAGCTTCAGAAACCCTTCTGTCGAACTGACTGGGTGTGAGCTTTTCCGCATAGCGTAAAATTTCTCCAAAAGCCTTACCTCGCATAGTGAGCGTCACATCAGTATCATTTTTTCAGAAAAAAAATATGGAATAAGACGCGACGCACCATCATCCAATACGGCGCCGGACTCGGGTACACAGGCGTGCTCTCAAACATGAGCATCGAGGTACGACGCCTTTGCATCTGCCGGTGGGGTCGGAGGTCTGTGGGAGACGGGACGAGTAAGGGAGCAAGGACGGGGGAAGAACACGAGGGGCAGCAGGGCACGTACGTAGAGAATGAATAGCGGGTCCTCAGTGGCCTTGATCCTCGGCAGGCAGTAGCTCGGGACCTGTATCGTGCTGCCTGCACCACGTCCCCAACCCTCGCTTGTGCCGTGTACATGTCCATTGAGGTCAAGTCGCACCGCAGCTGCGTACTGTCGTGGCCTGACACAGTTGAACGTTGTGTGCGGGAAATTATTCCTGGAGGCAGGGAGGTGCGTCAGCTTACAGGGTGTCTCAGATGCATATTAGTGCCATCGAAGCGTGTTTGAGCGGTATTCTGCGTCCGGATTGAAATTGCTTATGGGAGGTGCTACTGGGCCGATTTCGGGCCAAAACACGGGGTGCAGAGGCAGGAATAAGACATGAATAAGTGTGTAAAGTTTCTAAGTGATTGGGTGAAAGGTGGGTTCGGAAGAGCAACCACGTCGCGGCGGGATGAGGGTAGGAGAAGAGCCACTCGGATGACGTAACACCCGTGCGCCCTCGAAAATCTCTAAGTCCAAAAAACGTGCACAAAAGTCCTGTATTATGCGGTCCAATATTCGGCCAATACTGGATGTACTGGCCAAATATCGGTCGACCAATACTGGGGTCCAATATTCGGCCAATATTTGGCCAATACACCGAGTATTGGCCAAATAGTGGTCGCGATTTATTGGCCCAAACTCCGGTGTTAGCTCAGGAACTTATTCAGAAATTTATCTATCATTTCTAATGCTTGAGCAGCATGCTCGACATAGGGAACAGCAAGAGGTTGCCTTACAACGTGGCGGAGTTTGAAGTTTGTTGTCTCGAGCAAATATTGAATTAATTTGGGACGGGATGAGCAGACAAGCCAAGAATTGAGTGCCCTAGTAAGGATCATCTGGGCCTTTGGAAGAGATTCATTTTTGCCAGAAGGAAATTTTATATGCTGATGACGTTCTGACCAGGAATTTTGAAGAATTTGAATTGTGGGAACAAACAAATAGGTTTGAACCTGGACCGAACCACGGTGAACCACGAACCTGGGTCTGGTCCAAGGTCTAGGAATCTGCCTGAACTGGTGAAACACCGTAACAAGAGCACATGGCATCTAGTGCTATTTTGCGATTTCCTAGGATCAGTATTTATACAATGGGAAAGCACTAGCACTTCTGATATGTTATTACTACCATTCAGGACTCTGGCTAGGTGATATAAAGGAGAACTGGAGTGAGCCCAAGCTGCTGGGTTGTAGCACCAGATACGACTAGTGTGACACGCTAGTACAGTCTGGAGCCATGGGGAAATAACCACAAGCCTAAACAGTCAAGGTGCTAGCACCTAGGAAGCGAGACACAGGAGAGCGGTACTGCAAGAGCACTAGCAGATGGTGCGAACAGCGAGTCTGGAATCTGAAGAGTGATAAACCATGCGCTAGCAGCCTTCTAACAAGGGTGTTAGTATGCAGCACCCACCTAGTGATTGACCTGAGATCTGAAACACAGATGCGAGCACGTGACTGTCACAAGTCACAAACAGAGACAAGTAGACCAGTAGAGAAATAGCTAGCAGGCTATTGGTACAGATGTGCAGGTCACCACTAATGCAGTAACAGATAAACAGACTGCTAGCCGGTGCTCTGACCTGTGCTAGATAACTCCAGATGGCAGCTTCAACTCCGTTTCATCAGGATAGAGGTTCTGGCAGCAGACAGCAGGCTGAGGAATCACTCACGATACCCATAAATGGATGCTAGCAGATCAGTGTAGCTGCTCTGCTTGGCATAGACCCATCATAAAACCAAATGGCAGTTGTTTCATTGGCTGTTGTATCCCATCACATCATTTTCACTCATTTATATTATTCATTCTGTTTATCACATGGACCATGGACCTCAGTAGTATAAAGGGAGCACAGAGCAGGCTAGAACTTCAGATTATTACACCCCGACTTTGTACGAAGTTGGTGCAGGTGGTCTCAGGTTGCTAGTGGAGATTGTAACACACTTCACAGGTAGTAGCTTATTGGAATCAATACTGTTGACTCTGGACATATTGAGATCTTAAGTTGAGGTTCCAGTTGTTGACTCAAGGAGTCTTCACATATAAAACCAAGGGTGTTCTCTTTGAGAAGCAGCTAGCAGTTGTGCTAGCAGCTTTGCCTTCACCCTGATATTGACAGAAGTGCTGTCGTAGTGTGCTGGATTGCCTGCTAGGTAGTTGTGTGTTGGCTTGAGCCTACTAAGAAGAAGACGGACTAGGTACCCCCCCCCTTTAGACTGACTGTAACTTGTCAGTTACTTCGCCTTAACCCCGATATTGACGGAAGCGCTGTCGCAGTGTGTTGGGTTGCTAACTGGATGCTTATAGTGTCTATTACCAATACAAAGTGGAAACATTCCTGTTCTTGGTTAAGGAATAGGTCAGCAGCTTAAGGACTGCCTTGTCGCTTGAGGATTGAAGTCCCTTGTTGTTAGCCTCATAGTCTTTGGGTATTCTTTAGCGAGGATTTTCACAAACCTACATACTCTGCCCTGGTGCCCTTGATCTAGCGATCCAGTCACCTTGTATCCAACCCATAAACCCCAGACCATCCCAGGTGCTAGCGGTATTGTTGTTAGCAGCTGCGTAGTGCTAGCGTGTTGTTGAAGTCTAGCAGTCGAATTGTGTTTGTTCCAAACCTGTTGGTCACATACTACGGCCTGGACCTGAACTCACAAAGAGAAGCACTTACATCTTTGGAGGAATAGATTGTTGTAGTGGTGGTTTTGTAGTTGTTTTGTGCAATCCAGAATCTAAGCTATTTCTAGTTGTATATCAAGTGTACCATTTTGCTGGACCCGAGGTTCAGTACCAGACAGCGGCAACATAAATGCAGCCGTGGGATCTGGTGTCTTGACTTGCGGAGACACATAGCACTGGAACAAAGTTCCCATCATATGTTCTCCCATACATAGTGCTTGTCTGATGAAAAAATACAATAGCAACAATGACAAGGTTGCTAGCGGGACAGGAATATCTTGGAGTCCAGATGGGACTCCACTGCAGTATACAGCCATGGAGTCGGACCTAACTTGCAGAGGCAGATATATTACTAGAACAAAGTTCTCATCGCATGTTCTCCCACATGAAGCGCATGTATGCATCTGTCAATATTCGGCAAAAGGAAGACTGTAGTATGTAATTAATGCCACTCATGCACAGTGCAGCTGTGCACATCTCCACTGCAGGAACTCACCCTCAGTGTAGGGTGCAGGTTCTGAGATCGCTCCCTCTTCAAGTGCGTCGTTATCAGAGCTGTTGTCTGCACGTCATTGGAGGAGATGAGCACGGTGGTACTTCTGTCCCCGGTTAACTAATAGATAACTCGGGATCAGCTTTGGATCCGTAACGATCCGCACCAATGCCACCGAGCATGTCTCAGGCAGCCAATCAATACATCACCTCTGGAGACCAAGCCACACCAATCCCGCCTTGCCATGCTAGCGAATTCTCGACGAATAATACCTATTATATCTCTCTTCAGGGTACAATGTTTTTTTCTAGGATACCAACACAATTATTGATTTTTGTAGGAGGTACAGGAGGCTCTGGTGGAAGCGGCGGTCAGGAGGGCGGTGATGGGGGCCTAGGGGAGGGCCCCACCTTTCAAGCCACCTCCATGCACATTGTCATACAGAATCAATCTGTGGAGGACCACGAAATCATACAGTGGGCTTTGCCCCTCAATTTCTTCCTGTGTCAAGAGGACATATTGAGAGCGCGCCAACCAGGAACTGGTGAATGGTTTCTTCAAGACACCCTGGTCAAGAAATGGAAAGAGGGTGAAATATGGGTGCTATGGTGTCCTGGCATGCATATATCAAGCTGTCATTCATCATTTGGACTTTTGAATCCTCAACTTCAATTACAGCAGGTGCCGGAAAGATTGTGCTGGTGTGCGTACAAAATACACTGACTTTTATTGTTTTCCTTACATTGCATCAGCTCAATTATTGTGGATGACCTTCAAACAAATTTGGCGAACGAGAAGACTGGCATCGTGGTGCTTTACCTTGATCAAAAGCTCCCACAGATGCACACTCTCCAACAAATCTCCTCGCCGCCATCTGGCAACAACTCGTTCTCACCAAGCCCATATCATCTCACCTCCGTCAACTGCACAAAATACACCATGCACAGGGCACATGTCCGTCCCTCAAAGAGATCTATTCTGCACTTTATTCCACGGTTTCGCAATTTTCTTGTGTGTTCATTCTCCTGGATGCACTAGATGAGTATCCAGATGGGAACCGGGATACTTTGCTCTGCCATCTCTGGAGACTAGGACTGACCATTCAATTGATGTTGACTTCATAACCTCACATCAGGATTGACCACATCATTTCGAGCATTGAAACTCTGGACATATGGGCAAACGAGGAGGATATCTGCAAATACCTTGATGGACAGATCCAGAAGTCCAATTGACTGTCCAGACATATTGTCAAATCACCACCCTTGTGGGAGTCAGTTGAGGAGAAAATTGTGAGGCATAGCGATGGAATGTGAGTATTTATTTACAAGGGAGAGATTGGCTAACTTTGGTTCTAGGTTCCTGATCACAAAACTGCATATTGATTCTCTTACAACTAAACAAAATGTGGCAGCTGTCCGGGATGCACTCCTGAGTTTACTGTCTGATCTAGATTGCACCTACAATGGCATCATGGAGAGGATAAACCAACAGAGCATAGACAACAAACGGCTCGCTTGGCATACTCTATCTTGGGTGCTCCATGTGAAGAGACCTCTATGGCCTTCTTGGCTCACGGAAGCCCTCGCTGTTGAGCCGGGAGCCACAGCACTGGATCCCAATTGTCAAACAGACATGGAGATCATCTTGTCCGTTTGCGCAGGATTGGTTGCAGCCAATGAAGTTGGCGATCAAGTTCGCCTCATTCACTACACCACGCAGATATACTGGCAAATGGCCCACATCCAAACCAGCCTGTTCCCCCATCCACAAAGCAAAATCACACTGATATGCTTTACTTATATGTCCCTCACCTTTGAGGCATTTTCCCATCTGCTGCAGCTCCCGTATCTCCTCTTTACACAGAATCACTTCCTGCATTACACCATGGAATACTGTCTAATTCATGCCTGCAGGGGAGCCAGAGATCCACATTAAACTTCCAATCCTGTCCTTCCTGATGAATTGCTCTGTGTGGTGGAGACTATGGAATTGGAAAAAAGGAGGACACCAATCAGTGCCAGATAAACTCTGGATTGCTATGGCCTTCCATTTGGAAGTAATATGCAGACATATCATCAACGAGGATGGTGCGGCCAACTTACTTCAGGAGGCCCTGACAAGTGGGGCCGCTGACAAAGTTTGAGTCCTCGTCAAAAACGGTGTTGACTTGGAGAAGGTTGGCGGTGTCTTTCTGGGAGCGGCTGTTCATGGCCATGAGGAGATTGTTCGAAATTCTCCTTGCCCATGAATACAAACTTGTGAGGCCGAATTTGCCCAGCACAACAAGGCAACACTCAATCTGATCATGTGGATAACACACCAATGAACTGGAAGCACTCCAGTCCTTATAGTACAGTCTTGGAACATGCATCACAGAAAGGGAATAAAGCTATTATTCAGCTACTCATGGAGCATGGAATAGACATCAATGCAGCAGATAGGGAGTATTGCAGTGCACTGCAGGCAGCACTATTTGAGGGACATGAAGGGGCTGCCCAACTACTCATTGAACACGGGGCCGACATTAATGCCAAAGCCAAGTGTCATGGCAGTGCACTCCAGCTAGCGGTGGAAAGGGGTTTTGAAGGAGTTATTCAACTGCTCATCTGGCATGGGGCCAATATTAATGCGGACGTCGGGGAGTTTGGAAGTTTGCTCAATGCAGCATTGTGCCACAGGCAAGAGGCTATTGCCCTACTACTCATCCAACATGCCTCTGACGTCAATGGAAGAGGCAGGGAATATGGAAATCCGCAGAAAATGGCTTTGAATCAGGGTTTCAAGGCCATTGTCCAACTGCTTCTCAAATGTGGCGCCGACATCAATACGGGAAGACAGACAGATATCTGGGGCAGCACACTGCAATTAGCATCAAGGCAGGGGCATAGAGACATTGTCAGACTGCTTCTCAAATACGGCACCAACATCAATGCACAATGCACAAAGCAGCCAATACGGCAGTGCCCTGCAGGCCGCATCACAGGTGGGACATGAAGCCATTTCAAAACTGCTTCTTGACCATGGAGCCGATGTGAATGCAATTGGCAGGAAGTATGGTACTGTGGCAGGTAGCAGTGTGGACGGGTGGTGAAATCAGGTTGCTTCTTGCACAAGGCGCAGACATCAATACCAAGGCCAGGCATTATGGCACCATGCTGCAAATAGCAGTGTGGAAGAGGAATGAGGAGGCAGTCCAACTACTTGTAAAACACGGGGCCAATGTCAATGCAAAAGATCGGTATCATGGCAGCTGCTTCTCGAACACGGAGCAGACACTGATGTTGGGGAACCAGTATCTTCATAAGAAAGTAAGGTCAGTTACTCGTGCATTGGGGGATAACTGTTTTGTCTTGTGTATCACTAACAAAAGTTGCAGCTACTCAGTGCCCTTCCGTTCCTCACCATCAGTTTTTCGATTATGCTCCCGCTATGGCCGGGGATTCGTCAAATGTCAAGCTGCTCATGGAACACGGTGCCAACACGAATACTGAGTCAAAACGGTTGGGAACTAGGTTCGGAGCAACCCTCTCTCAACACCGGTGAGCCGGTGATTCTCGGAGAGAGGCTTGGTACAAACTGCCAAAAAAGGGTGATGTGTTCAAACTGGGTTTTCTTCTCCATTTCAACTCAGATCCTCATAGTCTTGCCTGAGAAAATGTTTATTAGATGTCCTGAACGAGACCTGGAAACTCAAATTGAGCCAATGACCCATCACTATTGGAATGAATCTGATCTTTGCATGGGAGGATGCACTTCCAATTTTCATCAGGCAAAACAAGTTCATTTCGAATTCTGTTGATTTTATGGGCTCAATGGACTCAGAGAATAATTTACAGAAGGTCTCCCACCAAGTTTTATATCCAAAACTCCTTTCTTCATGCAGGAGATATATTTATATCCATTGCTTCCAACCATCCGGACGTGTCGTCCATGCCTCGGGCACGCGTCCAATCAACATGCTGATGCATCCGGCTTTGTCTGTGATGCATGCCCTTGGGGTTTTACGCAATGAAGGATTACTGAGTGTTTCCCCACGTTTGTTCATATGACTTATGCATACATGCTTTCCTCTTATTGTCTTTATTGTTTTCGACAAGTTATTGTCTTTACCTTACTTCTCGCCACATTTGGATTATCTCCGTATTTAGTATAAATACAGTTATTACTCTGCATGTATCTTCAGTTGATAATTAACGTGCTTTGCCTCCGCATTGCTCCGTCGTCCGACCTCTACCTTCATCCTACCTTGACGCCAATTAGTCGGTGTACCTGCTTACCTTCGTGGTATCACTTTGCATCCGGACAAATCTGTCCGGCTCTATTCATCCATCATCCGGTAATCCGGCCGAGCTCGCTTACATCCGGCCGGTTATCCGGAATCCGTCTGACACGGATATAACAGTAAATATCCCCTCCCTCATGTTCCTGGCCTACAGCATAATAAATACCCACTATCTGCCTTGTGTGAACATAGTTTTCAGGTCAATAAAATGAAATGAAGCAAACTGTCTACTCAAATTTTTTTAATTCACCCCAGAGGTGGGTTTGGTAGAAGCAATTCAGCTTCTCAATTTTCGACATCAAGCCTTGATAGCGGCAGATCCTCCAGGACTCTGAGCACATATATGAACATTCTGAGTATGCCAGATCATTTTCGCACTTCCAATTTACAAACCAACAACTTGGGTCAAAGGGAACAGGGCACTTCCTGAAACAGGAGACCAGTTTGAACACATTGCCCTTTTTTGCCATCTTGGCACAGGCGCCTACTGAAATTCCCCTGTGAAGCACGTAGATATCATGTGATCAGAAGGCAGCTTGTTCCGAACGTTCAACCTAAGATAGGCCGCGTCCATGCGCATCAAGCTCGCACAGCCACTGATGGATAAGTGGCTGCCATACTAAAAATCTAATAACAGCTTAATGGACTGCGAAATTAAAAAATCCCTTCCGTAAATCTCTTTGTATATAGCTCAGCTTGATCCTCCCAAATTTTCAGAGTGATTAGAGTAGTATTGAGGGACTGAGAGGGATTTTTGGTGCCAAACCGCACTATCAAACTGGTTCAGTGACGGATTTTTGCGTTGAATTAGGGTGTTTCAAGGCAGGAAGAGGTTTCCAGGCCACGGAAATGATTTTGAAAACTTATTCTGATGGTATAGACACCACAGTTATTATACAAGCTACCAAGGGTAATATCAAAGCTAACTAATACAAGGCGGAAGGGAACACGTGAATACATGTACAGACAGAGTCAGAGAGCTGTTTATATGCAGACAGAGTTGGACAGCAGAAAAGAACAGTAAAAACATAGGCACAGCAGAAGGAAAGAAGGATCAATCAGAAGTATAGCCCTTGGCCCGCAGACCGTCAAACAGGTTGTGTGGCAGGGTACAATGTCCACGGTATTCTTTAGTTGCATACGCCACCCACTTTCCATTTAACCCACGACAATAGGCGTCAAGGAAACAGAGGGAGCGATTTGCGATATCTAGGCAGAAGGGAATGGATATCAGATTGAATGTTAAGAACCGTGCAAGACAAGGATGTACTTGCACATGACATTGAGGCTAACAGAGTCCAGTGCCTCAATGACATTTTGTTCAAGATCTTCCTCTTTCGAGGAGACCGGGTCCACGCGACAGACACGCCCAGAAGCACCCCAACATTGCCCAAGAAAGTTGAGCTCATAATGGAATTTCGGCAGGAACAGTGCACGAAACCCGCGTGCCTCGCAAGTCTTCTCGAGGAGCGACTTCTCGTTTTTAAAATCCGGCTGGTTGTAGAGGACACGACGGCAGCAGCAGCTAGTAACACCAGGTGCGCACTTGAAGCCTTTGCATTGGGCATTGAGTTTTGCCTCCTTTCACAGACCACGTTCCGTCAGAATGGTGGCCATTCCCTTGAATTGACCGGCTAGAGTGTGCCCTTGAGGGAAGTACAGTGGCTGGGGAGAGCCGTTAGGAAGAGTGTCCGTCATGCATCCACACCTTCTCCTGCACATAGTTGCCTTTTGCATCATAGATCGGTTTATTGTCGGCGCCAATTTTGTTGACGCTAACGAGGAAATTTGTGCCCTCCTTCAATGGCTTCTTCGGCATCTTCCTTGCAGATAGAGTGTCGCCTGCTCTTTTCGTGTGTGTCGTCGCATTATCGAAGGATGAAGACATGTTTCTCGTTGGCGTAGTCACGGGCAAGAATGTCCCATCGCAGTGATTTGTTTGTTTCAGGATGTCGTCATTTGTGAAATACCCTTCACGGTTCTTTCCAGCCTTGAACAACACTCTCACCGCTTCTGTCCCATCCTTTGACCGCAACCATCCATAATCCGCTGAAACGAAATCCGACACCATCAAAGACGCTCCTTCCCCCTTTTTCCGAGGCTCTGGGGTTTCCGTTTGATGCACCCAACGAGTGAGTCGCCTGTCATGTGTGTAGAACATTGACTCATCATGAAACCAGATGACAATGATTTGACCTGGCGGAAGCTTTAGGACGAGCTCCTTGTTCTCCAGGATCCATTTCCTTGTCTGGTGTTCAAGCTCGGTGAAGGCGGGAATGAATTCAGTTTGCTGATAGTACACCACATCAGATTGTTCGTGTCCATCCACGTATTGCCCAGCTGGGTTTTTTGTCCATCGATAACCCATTCGCTTCATCCACCTGCTGTGCTGTCGCGAGATGTATGCCCTTTTTGAGTCCTAGACGTTTCTTCACCTCGGGTTGGTCGATGTAGTGCACAATGTCTAAAGCTCTGACGTATTTGCCTAGACTTTGCAGATGGATTGCGATTTCGTTTGCCACGTCTGCATCCTTGATGATAGACCGTTCTCGATTCCAGCCTCTGTAAGGGCTCGTCGGCAAGTTCTTAGGATTCTTCATGAAGGCGTGCGCCCACTCTCAAAGCTTTCTGGCCGCCCACGGGCCCTTCTGCGCTGCATGTGCCGCTGCCAACGAGGCCGAAATCTACTTCGAATTCACAGGCTGCCCAGGGACAGTGCGGTTACTGCTGGTGTAGAGGTGGAGGAACGAGGATGTCCATTCGAGGCGGGTGTGGGTGTATAGAGGTAAGTCGCATTTCTTATATCCAGCCCCAGTGTTATGCCGAGGACGGAGGAGAGCGTTGATGACTTTCAATGCAGTGGTTGCTTCGTCGATAGGATGGAGCTGTAAACTTGCCCTCCTTGGCATCGTCTTTGGCAGGTCCGTCGGCATCTGGTTTCATCATCCATAGGCTCGTCCTCGTCCTGTCCACCACTATCCGCAAAGTCATTGGACCCATATTCTTCGAGGTACTCATCGTCCAAGTCCGCAGAGTAATTGAAACTGGAAAGAATCATTCGCTGGAATGTTGACTGGGGGTGCTGGGTCGGCGTCCGAGTCTCTGTAGATTGGTGAATAGATGGAGAGTCGAGGGTGTCTTAGGAAGGAGCAGTGAGTGGATTAGGCTGTCTCTGGGTATCCTCATCGTGGAAAGGCATCTTGTAGTTGTTCTGCGGGGCAGCAGCCAATCCGGGAGCAGGCACAGCAGGATGAGGGACACAGAGGTTTCTGTATGCCTCTGCGTAGATATCATCGTCCCATCCTCCAGGAGAATCGTCAAGATCGTCACCACCTTCGTCGTCAGCATGTATTTCTTCTTCTCCGTCGTCCTCGTCATCAGATACTGGCTCAAGCTCAGGTAGAAGATTGTCTTCGTCAGCGCGAAGGATAGGGATGTAATGGAGGTGCTTCGGGGGCCTTGCACATTGCTGCCGGAATAGACTGTGTTCCGCGCACTGGAAGCGAGGAGAAGGTGTCTGTCTATACCTGTCTTCACAGTCAGACAGGAGCGCAGTGATGTATACCGTGACCTCCAAGTTGTCAGTAAGCATCTCAAGTCGCACCAGTGGCTCGAGCTTGCAGTGGACTTACATTTTCTTTGTTACCCTTGGACTTCTTAACACCATCATAGCGTCCTTGCTTCAGTCCGGCGCGTTGTGACTTGCGCTTTTTAGTGGGCATAGGCGAAATGTGCAGGATGTGATGAGGCCAGGATCAAGTCCGGATATCAGCTGATCGCGTCAAGCACGACTCAACAGCAATTGCCTTAGGACAGCTCAATAAAATTTGTAGACAGATATAACTGAGTTATAGTTCCCTAATGTTCTCGAATTGTCACTTTCGGGCTTGATTGAACGCAAAAATCCGCCACCGAACCAGTTTGATAGTGCGGTTTGGCACCAAAAATCCCTCTTGTCCCTCAATACTACTCTAATCACTCTGAAAATTTGGGAGGATCAAGCTGAGCTATATACAAAGAGATTTATGTAAGGGATTTTTTAATTTCGCATCCATTAAGCTGTTATTAGATTTTTAGTATGGCGGCCACTTATCCATCAGTGGCTGTGCGAGCATGATGCGCATGGACGCGGCCTATCTTAGTTGGAAACTGCTAGACTCGTGACCAGTACGTCTTAGGTCACAGGACTCTTGATCACGAGACAAGCAAAGGGATCAAGAGAGGTTTCCTAAAACGACTGGGATCATTGGTTGACATTTTGGCAGGTCCCGCGAAACCTGATCTTGGACTTGGGATTTTCTGCCCTTCCTCCCTCAGCTCTCTTCTCCTGTACTTTCAAAACAAAGCAGCTCAAGGCACAAGTTGTATAGAGAAAGTTGTTTCATTTTTCATTCTACATCGAAGGACCATTGATTTTTGGCCAAAATCCAGAACAAGTTGGTCTCATTCGACTCAGAATTTAAAACTGACCATCTTTCCCTATACAAGTTGGTCTCATTCAACTCAGAATTGAAAACTGACCATCTTTCCCTATACAAGTTTTTACACTTTTCCGAGCCTTTGCCATCAAGGTAAGTATGAGTTGCACGAGGCTGAAAAATTCAAGTCCCAACTCAGGTTTGGCGGGCCCTGCCAAAATGGCAACCAATGATCCCAGCCGCTTTGCCCATCGTGATAAGCGCAGCCACGTGAGGCGAACGTGGTTGGTCACGAGCCTAGGGAACTGCATTCCACGCAGTCCAAACGCAGTCTCGTTCAGAGGTCACTGCAACATTGCCGGTCTCCTTGTTGAAAACAGCGCCGAAGGCCACCAGCAATCCGATGAGGGTATATCCCGAGTCCGTACGAACGGATGGGCTATTATCGCATTTATACTGCGCGCCGAGAACAAGGACCAAGCCAGTGAGTTTCGGCATTTCCGCATGGACGACTCCTCTTCAGCAAGATTCAGCAAAGATATACCTGGGCGCACCTGGGATGGGACCGAATTACTACCTTCTCCGTCAGTTAATCAGAGTTTGTCCAGTCATTGCTTTATGCCACTCGATGAGACATTACTAATCGGTGAAGACTTGAATCTGCAAGGCCATTTGGACGTGAGCAGTTTCAGAGATTTGGATAAGACTTAGAACGCCCCATCAGTCGCGTGTTGCTCGCAATACTAGTAAAAGCCCAAATCCGGGTACAGATGTGGGCTGAAGTAAAGAGTAAGTAGTGTTGGTTTGTGCGTGTTTAATTGAATCCTCGACCAAATTTGGAAATGCAGGCTGGCAGTACCTTCCTCTCCTCCTCCTCTCTCGTCAATCCTGTAACGAAAACCTGCAGCGCGCCGAGCACCAGCGTCCCATAATCATCGGCGCGAATCCCCTCCTCCGGCGAAGCTATTCTCGAAGGACGACTAAGTCTCCATCTTCTTAGCAGACCCATTGGGGATGTCGCTAGGTGCGGTGAGGACGGCGAGCGAAGACGGGAGAAGGAATGGCGAAGAAATTTCACGGCCGATCCTGCTCGAACTGCAGGTGCGCATCTTTGGGGAGAGGTGCCGCACAGTAGGCATACACCGCGCCCATCGATTCGGGTGGCGCAGCGTTTCCCGCGGGAGGGCGAGGAGGCGAGGCGTGATGACTCGCACGCGGCGTGACGCTAGCCGGAGCAAGAGCGGTACTCTGCTCCGGCGCACCGGAGGGGGCCGTACCCTTCCATCCTCCTCGCATCCTCTCCCCATTCGCTCCCCACAGAAGACCCGCAGCGAGCCGAGTACCCACGTCCCATGCCCATCGGCGTGAATCGACTCTTCTCCTCGTTAGCAGTGCGTGCATACCACCATTGCAGCGTAGGCCGTGGTCAGAAGACAAATGTGGAGAGAGTAGGCGTGGCGGATGTCGCTGGTGCGGGGCGCGGTGAGGAAAACGAGCGACAGCACAAGGACTCAAGGAAGGAACGCGCGTGGAGGATTATCCGAGCCGAGCCTCCTCCTCTTCCTATTCGCTCTCCTACCCCGCCTACTGCGCGCGAGACGCCTGTGGGCCTTCCCGTCCGCTCATCGTCCCTCCGCTCCCTCCACTCCCTCCCTCATAAAAGACCCACGGCGTGCCACACCTACATCCCATGCCTATCGCCGTGAGTCTACTCTGCCTCTCGTGAGCTGGGTCTCCATGTATGTACAAAAGTGCGGGAAGACGAATGGAGAAGGTAAGAGGTGCTGCGGATGTCGCAGAGTAGGGTGGCGAGCGACGGCAGGAGAGGATGGGAGTGTAAGGGAAGCTCAGAGCGAGCCAAAGAGCCGGACGGCGGCGATGTGTGCGATCGCAGAGAAAACGGTGCGCGGAGTGGGTATGGGAAGCACCAGCTGAAGGCTGACCATTGCCAGGGAGCGCAACGACGAGGATCGGGCGTCGACGCTCAGCCAATGCACGCTTATGCAGCGATACGGAAGAGTTCGGGGGCAGAGCACGGCGGCGAGGAGAGGGCGAAGGCCGAAGACCGTTTCCGCGCCGAGCGCTACGTATGTCGACGATTATTCGGGCAGAGGAGATATCGTCGATGTAGCGAGCGAGCGCGCGACCTGCCCCGCGTTGACAGGGTCGAGCCAATGCGCGCGTGCCCGTCGGGGCGTAGACTTCCGGCGCGAGGAAACTCGGCGAAGGGAGGGCCGGCGCCGCTGGTGAAGAGCATGAAAGCGTAGAGCGCACGCCGGTCTAGGTACCCGGACGGCAGCCCAGTAGGATGAAGCGGACGTGGGCGTTGGTCAGGATCGAGAAAACGCGATCGCCCCAGGTCGTGGATCCGTCATACAGCAACGCAGTGGACGCGGTACAATACTGATTTGGCAGTGAGCGTACATCGACCGTGCGATGAGGGAGTGTGAAAAGCGCGGTCCGACAGCGAGAGCTGGATCTAGGGTACACCGATGATCAGCGGCTGGAATGACGGGGACGAATGGTAGGTACGTACTTACCGCCGATGTATTCAAGGCCGAAACGAGCCGGGAATTCGTGCTTGTGCGCATTCTCGGCAAGGACAGGCAAGATGCCGCCCAGGAGACATCGGAAGAGGTCCTGGGAAGTGCCGCTGAGAGCCTCATGCGCTCCAGGGCAGAACTTGACGCCCAGAATAGGGAGTGTGGTGATGAAAAATCGCGGTCGAGAGTAGGGTATCAGTGGAGGGTGAGATCATCGATATCGGATTTGGCCAGGTCGCCACGCGGAAACATCCCATGCGCGAGTCCGTGTGTATCGAAGATTGAGCGCCGAATAAAGGCGGCGGTGGAAATGCGCGCAAGGGAGGAATGCTCAGGACCGAGACCCGCAGCAGTCACACGTCGCGCTGCCTGGCTTGTCAACGCCGCACTCGTTCTTGGGGCCGATTGGAAATTACGCGCCGCGCCACGGGAATAGGCGCTCGTCCAAGCGTCGATCCCAGCGCGTGCTGGAGAGCGAATGAATGGGCTGGTGAGCGTATATCCACTACGACGTCTCGCATAGTAGCATCGAACGAAGGCCCTCAAGTAGTAGATGGGTTGCCTGTGGAGGCCCTAAAGTCAGTAACTTGCACTGAAGGGATTTCAGACACGCACTCGTTATCAATCTCAGGAATGGGTGTGGATAAAGGAACTTATATTTCTGTGGCACACACACATAAAGCAGGGACATTCCGGGCAAGGCACCTGGATTCATTCACCAGCAAAAGAAAAGGCGAGATTTCACCCGGTACAATGTCGACCGTGAATCTGTGAGTGACACTCGGCATAAATATTGCATAGACCCAAGGCTCCACTGTCACGGTGAACCTACCATGTGCGAGTGGGAAACATTCGCTGTTTCTTAACGCCGCCGTCGACATTATCTTGGCAAATAATGGCCATATTCCCGGGGCATGCATTCGTTCCAGAAGTTCCTCCTAGTCAGGTGAAGGCGTGAGGATGCACTTGGGTTGCACACACTTAGAGCAGCCGATCCTGATGGGAATCAAAGACCAAACAAACAAACTCCCCTGTCTTTTGTCTTATCACCCCCGCGTTCCGTCAGCGCTGCGGTCATAAATGCACTTGCTATCGAACCGATTGAAATATTCGGCGTTGGATCTGATCTCTGTCGAGTTTCGTCGGCCCGTCCGGCGTCATGGAGAAGTCTTCTGAATCGTGGTCCAGGGTTCACTGCTTCAGACTAATGGACCGAATCTGTTGCTCTTCTCCTCAAAGAGCAGCCTCGACTTTCTCACCTTCAATCCTCTACTCTCAAATCATTCGCGCTAAGCGGAGGAGAAGGCCTGACATTGCCGGTGCTGGAGAACACGCGTGGACGCCCCGGTGGCGACAAACGGACTCAGGGCAAAGGGAGGTTGCTCCTTTTAGAGTTACGTTACATACAAATCGATCTGCAACCGCTGCGAGTCGGAATCGTCGTTTCGGACTCAGCTATCCAAACTCATCGCTCTCATCCTCCAGTCCCAGTCGCATTGCCTTTGAATTCGAACCAAATTTCGTCCAAAGCTCAAGAAAGCCGACTGAGAGATCCGAGAGCCTGCGAGTGCAGTAATCTTTTTTGCGGAGTTCTGGTTGAGTTCCGGCTTATCCGTCGGATGTTCCAGGACCGAATATAGCACTCAAGAACTTGAAGAAGGGCCTAGAGACAGGGGGTATTATTTTCATCTGCGTCAAGTCATGGCGCCCAGGGTAAGTTCCACCAATGGTAACGACGTCGCGGTGTCCATGTGCCTCACTCTTAGCACGTCCATTGTTGCCCAACTTGATTGGGAGAATGAACGGTGACAAGAAACTGTCTGCTTACCGAGTTATCTCCCAAAATCCATCTTGTCAGAAACGTGGAGTGACCCTGAGTTCATGCCGATAAACCTAATTGATGGGCTCTGATTGCACCACTACAGAAGTCAATGTTACGAGGTCCTCTCTATATTCGGGACTGATTTACTTGCCCAGGCTGACCATGGAAGTGTCGGCGACTGTCGCGTCGTCATTTGCTCTGACTGGGTCTGCACTTTCGTCCGTGATGCACGTAGACCGTAGACGGCTGCCACGTCTGGACGTTCATGGGGAGCGTGGGAGGGGTATATGGCCTCAGATAAAAGCTCCAATGTCGACGCTATCTGTCCACCCAGTCAGGGAAGTACAGACGATGATCTCCCAAATTATTGTGCCTGTCGCTGGGACACTGCTCTGCTATCTATTGTTCCATGCGTCCCAAGTCCTATACCGCAATTTGACCTCGCCGCTGCGCCATGTGGTGGGTCCCAAGAATCCCAGCCTCGTATTCGGAAACTTCAAGGATATAGGGGTGAGTGTTCGCCACCTTCAGTTATTATTCGCTCTGAGGACTGGCATCCATGGTGGGTAGAATGACCCTCACTTGACCACGAAATGGCGAAGCGAATTCGGCGCCAACTTCCTATACAGCGGTCCTTTTCAGTGTGTGTGACAAGTCTTTGTGTTTCTGAACATCTTTCTGAGTTGTCGACAGATCAGCGAGCTGCACACATTCCGACCTCAAAGCCATTAATCATATTGTGGCTCGAGCCGAGATATATCAGAAGGCTCCATCCATGCTCATTCGATGCTGAGATTCTGTTAGGGAAAGGTAACTGCTATTTTCAAAGAGACAATAATAGCTCATCGGTCTCAGGTATTCTTTCCGTTGAGCTTGACGAGCATAAACGTCACGTAAATCTTCTGTATATCGATCGTCATACGTATGGACTGACCATGACCGTGTCATGAATGCAGAGAAGAGCCCTGGTAAATTATGGAAGTCTCTGTTCAGTCGCTCGTGAATTTATATTTTTCAGAATCCCGCTTTTGGAGTTGCTCAAATCCGAGCCGTTACCGAGATTTTTGTTGAGAAAGCGGCTCAGGTGCGTTTCGCTTCTGAGCGATGATTCGTATCTTTCATACTACCCCCAGTAGCTTCGTGATATCTGGGCTCGCCAGGCGGAACAACAAAACGGCGCAGCGTGTGTCGAGGTTCTGTCATGGCTAAGACGTATGACATTGGATGTCATTGGTCAAGCAGGTGGGTTACTTACCGCTAGACCTGAAGGAGGCCTCATGCAAGTGTGGAAACAGGGTTCAACTACCAGTTCGATGCCCTCGAGAACAACGGAAAATCGACCGAGCTGGACGAAGTTTTTACCAAGCTATCACATTCTCCTCAAGCGAATAGTTACGCTATATTCCGACTCTCGCAAGCGCTCATGCCAATTCTCAGACTCATGGTACTTACACTTTATTGAACTGCCAGCGGGTGTGGCTCACGACTCACAGCCTGGACCTGGCCGGAATCTTGTCCGTGCCGCCCGGAATCAGATGTACATTATTGGGAAACAGATCGTCTCGAAGAGCAAGGCCGATATCAAGGCCGCGGAAGGGGAGAAGAGTCTCGTTGGTAAACGAGACCTATTGTCTACCCTTCTCAAATCAAATCTTTCGACGACGATTCCGGAGACGCAGCGACTGAACGACACCGAAGTCATCTCCGGTGAGTGTCTTCCTTTGATATAAAAGTTAGATCATTCACCATTTTATGAAGAGATCCCAACGTTCTTTTTCGCGGGCCACGAAGTGCGTGGTGCCTCCTTCGTGTTCTGAATATTTGACCCCATGTCCATGCAGACCACCAGTTCGGCCACAGCTTGGGCGCTCTACGCGCTATCTGTGAATACTGCCGCGCAGACCAAACTCCGCGAGGAACTGCTGACCATGTCAACCGACAACCCAACGATGGACGAACTCAACTCACTCACTTACCTCGAGCACGTCATCAGAGAAACGATGCGAGTCCATGCACCGGTAATATCCACTCAACGTATGGCCATAAAGGATGATGTTTTGCCTCTCTCCAAGCCATACATCGACAGAGAGGGAAGAGCGCACGACAGTCTCCCGTGAGTGCGCCTAGGAAAATACAGTTCGTGTATCTGATCCGACTTCAGGATACCGAAAAGGGCAGAGGATTCACATTCCTATTCTGGCCATTAACACGGACAAGGAAATTTGGGGTGAAGATGCAACCGAATTCAAGAGCGTCTTAAACAACCACGCGTCCTAGACATTGACTGACGATCATACCGCAGACCCGAGCGATGGGAGAATATCCCAGCGTCTGTCAGCGACATTCCTGGCGCCTGGGCAAACCTCCTCACCTTTTTTGCCGGTCCACACAACTGTATCGGGTTCCGCTTTTCCCTTGTTGAGTTAGTATTTGGAACCATCTGTCGATCCATACTTCCTTCTCAATCGGCCATGACAGAATGAAGGCTCTACTCTTCACACTCATCCGGGCGTTTGAATTTGAACAGGCGGTTCCCAAGGGCAGAATTGGGCCTTTTACGGCTGGCTTGATTCAGAAACCCACAGTACTTGGCGAAGGGAAGGGTTCCGGTCTTCCCCTGATCGTTTAAACCATACAAACATGAAGTTTTTAGACTCCTCTGGAGTCTGGATTGCTGATAGAGGTTGACATCACATACAAACATATATTTTCCATGTTGTTCTTCAAGCCGTGCCGTGTAATATGACCTATGTACCAACCCTACCTCTTTTCGAAGCAATATTCATTTTTTTCACATTAGCTCCCCACAGTCTTAATCTCCTCACTTTCTGACAAAATCGTCAACAGACTTTGGCACAGTGGCCGCGGTGTTCACTGACAGCACACTACTGGATTGTACCTTCATTTATCCTACCAATTTTGATTAGCGTTGCCACGATTCAAATAGTCGAGTCACGACTCAAGAAGTCGACTTCAAACATGACCGTGTGCTGGTGACATTGGGTGAGTACAAGCCGGAGCAGCAGCTGGGGGACTCCATGACATATTGATCAATTGGTCGCTTCTCGCACCCTCTTCCAACCTTCTACTATCTATGTACTAGGCGTTACCCGTGAATAAAATTCACGGGTCATTGTGCTAGCACGAATGCTTGCAAAGTCCGTATTTACGAAAAAAGTCATTTAGACCCACTGCCCAACCACTGCCCCCCCATCTCGGTAAACTGTTGAGAATCGATGCTGGAGAGATGCGATCAGGGAATACTGATGGACGTTCCTGACTCAAGATCTCGAAGACAGGATCTGCTGTATGGGGTCTGGGCAGATGCTTCTGATTCCGAGTCCCCGGGGCCCGCTGCTCTTCTTCAAGTTTCCACTTACCCCACACTGGTAAAACGGTACCCACGGACTGCCCTTGAATGCAGTGTATCTTAGACTCTTTTTCATTTCAGCCTGACTGAAACCCAAGCTGAAATTTAGGGCATCAAATTGCACCTCAGTTGGGCTGAACTTCGGGAAACTTCGTTCCTGGTTCACCCATTGAGGGGGGGAACTGCCGGCTACCTGGTAGACTAGAGAATGATTCCCAAATTTCAGCATTTGAGGTGCAATTTGACACCCAATATTTCAGATTAGGTTTCAGTCAGGCTGAAATCGAGAGCCTGACTTAATCCTAATCTGATAGATCTCAAAACATGTTTCGAATTACACCTCAGGTCACCTGAAATTTGGTGGGTGTATGTTTAGTCCATGGCCGCCGCCTCGTGTCACCTCAAGTGATCACGGGAACATTGTGGGGACAATCGAACCATTATGTTCCTGTCTTTCGTCCGGCTTCACACATGGTTGCCCGGTATAACAGCTGGTCAAAGTCTTCGCTCCCTTCTTCACTTTCCACCCGCAACGTACTAGAATGGCCGCAACTTTCTCGCACGCCAATTCCGAGCGCGTTGTCTATGTGTCCGACTTGCAGGGCGCACGGCCTGGTTTTTTCACGAAATGGGAGCGTCTGCGGCACGGCAGATTTCATTGGCTTTCTGAGTGCTTCGCAGAGGCGGTAAGCCATTACCCCGGGAAATTCAGCTTTATCTTGATCTCCGTCACGGTGGAAGATGGGTGTCTTCCTGTAGTAAGTATTCCACCTGCGCTGGAATATCCCTATTCAAGCGCTATACAGCACCTATCCAGGTGTGGGCTCCACAGCAATCTATGTCATCGGTAACCTCATGAAGGAAAGCGGCCTTTCCTGTACGTCTTCTCATGCAAAGTGAAGGTATTCTGACCGGTGGTTCGTTTCCAGCGTTGTTCCAGATAGGCCTTGCATATGGTGGCGGCATTTTCTTCGCCGTCGGTCTTTGCGCCGCGACGTCCGGCGGGCATTTAAATCCCTGCATAACGATTGTCCATGTGCTCTTCAAGGGCTTCCCGCCACTCAAAGCCCTCCGGTTCGTTTTCCCGCACTTGCTGCTGATCTAGTACTCATGATTGCATGAGCTAGGTACATTGTAGCTCAGATTCTGGGCGGCTATATTGCTTGCTTGCTTATCTATGCCCAATACCATCACGTTCTCACGACCGCAGAAGCCACGGTCATAGCATCCGTCGGGGAGGAGGGCTTGGCAGCGATCAACTTCACGCCAAGTGGCCCCGCCGGTATTTTCGCGCTCTACGCACCGACCGGCAGCAATCTCGGCCAGGTATTCATGAACGAGTTCGTGACTGTGCGTACCTACCGAGATATGTGTATGAGTGCTGAATGTCCCCGAATGCACACTCAGGATTTTTTCTTGGCCCTGGTCATCTTCGGCTGCTTTGATCCAAGCAATGCGTTCATCCCCCCACCCATGGCACTGGGCACCATTGCCATTGCTTAGTGAGTCTACCCCCAGTTTGTTTTACCAATCCTGATGCTAATAGACGACCGTAAGCGCTTCCGCCATCTGGGGCTTTGCCCCCGTTGGCCTAGCCGCCAACAGCGCGCGCGATATAGCCGGAAGACTGGCCGCTATGACGATTTGGGGCAGGGAAGGTCAGTATACTATCGTCTCCTTTTACCGACTGTCTTGTGGACAAGGTTTAATCATTATCACTCCCCCCCTAGCTGCAGGAAACCCGCGCTATGCCGCCATCGCTGCCCTGACAAACATCCCCGCGACCATCCTGGCATGCATCGTCCACGAGCTTATGTTTGTCGATTCGGACCGCGGTACGTTTCGCTGGAATTATAGCCGGCCTGCTTATTCTGAGATATTTCCCCCTTTTGGCAGTTGTACCTCAAGCGCAACGGGAGTTTTATGACGTCCACGCGTTGCATCGCCGTCGCAGACCCCTGCTGCAAAATGGAGATTCTAGCCCGGGGGGCAGAGACCAGAAGGAGTACGTTGAGACTATCGAGCGCGTTTAAAGCCCTTCAAGTTGCCTGGCCTGTTGCCACGACATGAACGTGAAAGTCCTATAACTCTACAATCCTTGATATTTTCGCCATCAAAAAATCGGTTCCTCTTGGGATATCCTCGCTCGTCATGTAAAATATGTACATCAATATATGTCAGATGTAACACCGGATGATCGCGTTTCTGGTGCGGTACGGCAACTCTGTAGGTTGCAACTCATCTCTGCCTGTTTATTTGTTTATCGATGAATCGCAGAATGAG
Organism: Mycena olivaceomarginata; assembly: GCA_029378375.1. Classification (NCBI taxonomy): domain Eukaryota; kingdom Fungi; phylum Basidiomycota; class Agaricomycetes; order Agaricales; family Mycenaceae; genus Mycena; species Mycena olivaceomarginata. The sequence continues at coordinate 29,225 of JARKIC010002410.1, forward strand.
AACAAGGGCATCGTGAACTCAATTCACTGTCGCTCGAACACTCAAAATGAGACATCGCGGCGTCATGAATGGATCGAAAGACAGCCTGAGTGAAACGAGTATATACAAGAGTAGTATCATTAGGCATTCGTGAACACCTATTTTGTGAGCCAACAGCTATTTTCTGTTTCAACGCCTATTCATCAATCCAACACCGGTGAACAGCCATTTTCAACCGAGCACCTAACATCAAATCGAACACCGAATCAGCCGATGTGTGACATGTTCGTGACATCCTCTTTTCCTCTCCCCACAACGACCACGTAAAGGATGGCCACAGTGTATAGGGCGAAACAAGCGCCGTCGACTGCACAACACAACGATGGAGAGCGGGGATCCTATGCGCTGATTAGCGGGTGGAAATGGGCAATATTTTGGAGAGACGGGCGCTGTACACCGTAATGGTGTGTGTTCACACTTCAATTACCTCCTAACACCTGCCCCGTTGTGGAAGTGCGACATGCCTCGCACGTCGTCTTCCCATCTTGAGACCATTTAACATGTGCATCAAATATCCCACCAAAATGTCGAATACAGCTGCCTGTCTGCGACTCAACACATTTTACGTTCATACTACTTGATCCGCGACTCAAACACGAACTTTTGATTTCACAGTAAAAAACCTTTTGTTATGTATTTTTGAATGCTTGGACCGAGTTCTTCATCTTTACACTCACCCAACTTATTTACCTACAGAAACACATCTTTCCTCTCTACGTACCGCCAACGCGACGAATTGGACCAGGTATCGGGCATCTCGGGCTGCGCCGGGGATTGATCTCGAAGGGGATTGGGCACCCACCTTCGGCGCTGAGCGGGGGCAGCGAATATCTCCCTATTTGTATTTGCGCAGTACCTGGATTACTGGGTGAGGTTCGATTTTAGCCGCGGCTTTGTTTTGCTACTATGGGACACTCTTACATACCTGGTTTTGACTCAGCGTACTTTATATGTCGGACATCTTACGGCATGGTTTCTTTGTTCTTTACTTCCGTCTTACCACCACCACCCACAACCTATACACGATCTTCCTGAGTATCTACGAGCAAATCCGAGTTAATCCAACCCCGATTGAGCTAAGTATCCCATTACATTTGTACTACTCACTACTTTAAGCTTAGTTCGATCTCATTGCACCCACCATCGCATTTCCTCCTGTACGACTCAGCAGCATCGCCCGCACGACCTTGGCCTCCCTCAGTCCACAAGCGGACTACCTATCTCTTCCTTACCGTCCTCGCACAAGAGCAGGATGAATTGCCGCCTGCGGCTGCGCCGGCCACACCGCCGCTTGATTCGAGCGAGATGCGCAATGCCCACGGGCCTGCTGGCTTGATTCGAGCGAGACGCGCAATGCGCGCGGAAGTGTGGGATTCCGATGAAGACTTGTCCCGAATGCAGGCGACATGCGCTCAAAACATGCACGATCTCCACGAGGGACGGTGCGGGGACGCGGTGATGTGCTGACGCGAGTGTGTACGTTTGCGCCGGGTGTAGTTGTGCGCGTTGGCGGGGCGCAGTTAATTACTTGTCGGATCAACTGCTCGCCGAGGATCCGTACAAACCTGCGGAGACTTTCTACTCTGAAAACCTAGTTGTCTCGCCAACACCTATTTTAAGGGCTACTACCTAAACGTTAGCCGAAGTAAAGTTTTTCCACTCATAGCTAAATTCAGACTTAAAAAAACGACGACACACACAGTGTAATAGTGTATTTGGACGCGGGGAGTCGAACCCCGGACTGCCAGCGTCATGACAAAATCGCCAAAGGGAAGCTGGCTGTATACCATACACCACATCCAATCTCTAGGCAGGTCCAGAGCCTACAGCGGTGGATGTGGAAGATAAATGGTTTGGCTCAGTGTTGCCTGTCCCTAAAAAGAAACCAAAACTTTCCATGACGACTAGAGGGACATTCGGACGCGACGCGGGGAGTCGAACCCCGGACTGCTAGCGATTTTTTTCCTTATCGACCAGGCGAAGCTAGCTGTGTGCCGTACACCACATCCGATTTAGAGGCTGGTTCGCTGCGTGAGGATGAGGGATGCGGATGCGGGCTAATATTCAACCAACATGCTTCATCCAGCATGAGTAGCTTGAGTAGATCAGTAAAAATGTGCAAGAGAAGAACTTGTGTAAACTCCAAGAACGAGAAGGCCAGCTTTGAACAAGGGAAAAAACATACAAAAAAAGGATCACTGAAGCGAACTATTCAGACACGGCAAGTGGAACCCCGGACTGCCAGCGATCTGTGCTTTGGAGGGAAGGAAGCTGGCTGTGTGCCGTACACCACATCCGATTTCCTGCCAGTTCAATACCTCCCCAGGGCTCAAGAAGAAAAAGAGTTTGAAGGAGGGTAAAAAAACAAACGTCAATGCAATGTATTCGGACGCGGGGAGCCGAACCCCGGACTGCCAGTGATCCTGTGCTGTGGAGAATAGAGAAGGAAGCTGGCCGTGTACCGTACACCACATCCGATTTCCCGCCTAGTTCAATACCTTCCTAGGGCTCAAGAGGAAAAAGAGTTTAAAACAGGGGTCATGTATTCAAAACTCAAGTCGAACCATGATATCCTGAAAGCTTTGGAAAACTATTATGGCGTGAACCCGCACAGATATAGCTATACTACAGTCACTGGGGCCTCATACATACCCATGTCCGTTGACCAGGAGCGCTCCATTTCTCCGGTCCAAGACACACGAAACCGATTTATTCTAAACCGTGGATCTTGAAATCGTCCAATGATGTCTTTCGAGTGCTCGGATATCTTCTGGATTAACTCCTTGGGCCTTGAAGGCGGTATGATTCTTGGTTCGAGCAGCTGGATTTGTATCTCCCCTGCCATATCCCCTAGAGTGCATGTGGCCGAGTATATGTCCACCCTGTCAGACACCCTATCAGATGCCAGGCTTCGGATTACCACGACTGGCTCATTGAGGGGGTTATATATGGTGGTGAGGAGATACAGGGTCCTCTTGTTGTTCGAGAGAGCGGTGGCGTAGAAGATCTGTGTAACGGTATCTGGTTTGATGCATCGTGCGCCTGGACGCATGTATATGCGCATCTGGCGCAGAAATTCGCGATCTCGCACGCCGCTGAATGCCTGCTGAGCATCCACAATGTGCGCCTCGTATGCCAATCGCGTGGTCGTCTGGCGTGCAACCTTCCCACGGGGTTCCAATATCAACCAAGTGCCTTTATCGAATGTTCGGTTACATCCCCAGAGGACGATACGAAGCAGAGCGAGGAGCGCCTCTAGGCCAAGCCAGATGACTGTCTCGCGTGAAGAGCTGCCCTGCACTAGGTTGAAACAGCCTATGTATCCCGCGGCTGTGCCGACGCTTCCTATGCACAAATATCCACGGTAAACCCAATAACAGATGATTTCATGGCAGCATGGGCAGCAGCATCCACCAGGTACGCGGTACAGGGAGTCGACGGACGCCCATCTGGAGTGCTGCAAGATACGTTTGATCCTGATCTGCAGTACAAACTGCGCTGATACAGAGCACATTACTGAGCCGAGCGCACGAATGAATGGATAAAACCAAGTAGGAAAAGCGGCGCCTCGGGTGACCATGATGGGAATGTAAGGCACTAGTGCCAGGCAACCAAATGGAAGGGAGATCGCGAGCAAACGCCGATTCCAGGAAGCGTAGATATACTTGATGCCCATTGCGGTGTTGTCAATGTCGTGTTCAGTGAGAAATGCGCTGAATCGACTCTCCACGTCATATTGGAAATCCTCGAGCTCTTGGTTATTGTGCGCCGCGCTGATCATCGCGGCCGGAGAACCTTGCAGCTCAAACCCCGCATTTCGCAGGAGTTGAGCGCCATTGAATGGCCAAGTGATGCTGGCAACGAAGATTGAGAGAGCAGCCTTTACGATTCCTAGGCATCCGAATATAGAGAGGGGTGCGGCTGCAGCAGACAGGAAGCCCTTCTCGAGGGCTCCACCGACATGCTTTTCACATTGATCTGTCCCGAAGATAGGGAGGAAAGCAGAGATATCTTGAATGCCAGAGATCAATGTCAGTCTTAGGCTCATGGCGCTGTGAATGCGTTAATTTCTTTTGAGACTAGGAGGAGAAGCACAGATGCACCTGAACGCAAGTGGAGAGGAAGAAAGCGCGAAAGAGCTGTTGCACAGCCCTTTATACCAGTTTGACAATCACCGACCTGATAAGCGCTGGGCTGTCGCGACACCCGAGATGACCGAACAGAGATGAGCCCTTGACATAGCCTGAGATTTATCAGCGGAGTGAGGCACGAACTACTGTAGCATTTCGTTCAATTCGTTTGGCCTGTGACCTGTGACACCTAAAACCGAACTTAGGTTTTCGTGGATCGGCCTTGGGGACCGTGACACGAAAAAAAAAATTCGTGTTTTTGTCGAGAAACCCCAAATTCGGTCCCTAGACCTACCCAAACTGTGTTGAGTGGGAGAGAGAGCGGGATTTACTCCCGATCCCGATCATGTCAACGAACGACATGGCAGTTTGATGTCAGTCGTGTGAGCCCCACAGCAATAAACACTCTGAGGCACCCCTGGAGAAGAAAAAATGTGTTTTTTGCCTCATTTTGCGCGTTTTTGTGACTTTTTTTTTGCAAGTTCGTGGTCGGCCTCGGTGACCCGTGACATCCACGAAAATATTCGTGGATTTGGGGGCCTGTGACCCGTGACCACCGAACTGAATAAAATACTACAGTATACGTATCAATACCCTCAAACTTCGTGTACCAGCCTCAAATTCTACTTCATACAGAACCGAATTAAGCATCCGGAAATTAATCGGATGTGGTGTACGGTGCACAGCTGCTTATCTCCATACAAATCACGGCAGATCGCAGGCAGTCCGGGTTCGACTCCCCGCGTCCCAATGTTCTGTTGCAAGTATGCAGCATCTTTTTGTCCATTCACAAGTTGTCTCGCTCTCAAGCTAAACTTGCGTAAGTTTTTTCAACACATTCCTGGTGTTTTTCTGAGGTAAGGATATCAATTCCTCGCAGTACATTCAAGTTGATATGTACATACACTCGAACTCCTTAGCGAGACATCGGACGTGGTGTATAACACACAGCCGGCTTCCTTAGTACATACATGATGAGAAAAAAGTCACTGGCAGGCCAGGGTTTGACTCCCCGCGTCCGAATAGTACACTGTGTCGAAGATTGTTTTTGCACCCTCCTTCAAACTCTTTTTGCTCTTGATCTTGAGCCTTAGGAAGGTATTGAACTAGGCAGGAAATCGGATGTGGTGTACGGCACACAGCCAGTTTCCTTGCTTAGAATCCAAAAGTACGCCTAGAATCACTGGCAGTCCGGGGTTCGACTCCCCGCATCCGAATGTTCCACGTCTCACATATTGTTTTTCTTGACATCTCATTTTACCTACTAGCTCTCAACCCCTTCCCTCTTTTTTGTTTTCACGCAGGCAAAATCATTCTTGGGATATTGTCACACCCACACTAGATACAAATCCGGATCCTACTGGGGTATTGGTGCCCTCAAACTTCGTGCACCAGCCAGCCTCAAGTTCCACCGTGTCATGCAGAACCGAATTAAGCAGAAAATCAGATGTAGTGTACGGTGCACAGCCAGCTTATCTAGCCATAGAAGCCGCGGCAGATCACAGGCATCGGACCTAGTGCTGCGACCCGTAGACCCGTACCCGTAAACGGGTACAGTACGGGTATTTCTGGGTAGACCCGTTCACGGTATGGGTTGCTACGGGTGTGCTTGAGGCCCGTACGGCCGGGTCCCGTAAGCACATTTTGGCGCAGGGATCAACCCGTAAACCCGTATACGGTCGGGTACGGGTGACCCGTACCGTACCCGGCCTGTAAGGTTCTTGCTCGAGAGGCGCTACGGCCGGGTCCCGTACCCGTACAACGGGCCGTGAACCCGGCGCTTACGGTTACGGTTCACAGCCCTAGTCGGACGTCCGGGGTTCGACTCCCCGTGTCTGAATTTCCCAGTACGCATTTTTTTGTCCGTTCATGAAGTCGTTGTCTGGCTCTTGAAACTGACTCGGGTGTAAGTTTTTTTAACACATTTCTGGTGTTTCTCTGAGGTAAGGATATCAATTCCTCAGGAGATATTTGTGCCAGACAAAGTAAAGTACATTCAAGTTGATAGGCTTGAACTAACCTTGGCGAGACATCGGACGTGGTGTAGGGCACACAGCCAGCTTCCTTACATGGATGACAAGAAAAAATACGCTGGCAGGTAGTGTTTTGCACGGCCCGGCCTGAAGCCCTCAAGCCCGCCAAGCCGGGCCCTGCAGGCCCGAGCTGAGCCGGGCCCTACGCCGGGCTTCATCGGGCCCAGGGCTCGGGCTTGACATTTTTCAAGCCCTAAGCCCGGGCTTGGCCGGGCCTGACTCGCCGAATATGACTGCGGCGTCAACTGATGTCAGTGATGGTATTTGTTTTCTTCTAAATCTCTTACCTTCAACAGGTGATGTCTGTTTCGGCACCAGTCTCGCTATCCGGTGTAAAACTCAGAAACCCTGTGACTTCAGTTAATTTCCTCTGGGGACACCGCACATACCACAACACTGTCAACGATGTTAGGAGGTCACAATGCACCAAGGGCACCTCACGTTCGAAAGGCGCCCAACTGAGCTGTCTCGGACAGCTCCGGTAAATATTATATTTTTGACTGCCAGGCCCCGGCCTGAGCCCAAGCCGGGCCGGGCCAGGCCCTCCTCCAGGGCTTTGGCTCGGGCCTCAAGAAATGGAAGCCCAAGCCCGCCCAGGCCGGGCCCAAGCCCGGGCTTTCAGGCCGAGCCGGGCCCTGCAAAACACTACTGGCAGGTAGGGTAGGCAGATTGGTCGCGGTTCAATTTCAGGCAACCGCTCGAACCAGCTTACAGCTACTTGCGGAACTCAAGGCGCCGATCAAAAATTTTGTTTTTAACATCAAAAAAATGCACACCTCGGTATTTGGCCCATATCTTCGCCAATTCTTGTCCGGTTCTGTTTGAAACTTGATGTGTTCGAATGGGGCATTTGAGGCGCACCGATTGCACAGATTTGATGAGTTTGAAGTTCCAAGGTTTCCGGCTGTGAACTGAAGATTGGTGTGAATTGCGACGCGTTCAATGTGTCCCAGAGGGTCCAAATCGTGCAATCAGGGACCGGAAGGCCTTAGAACGTCTCCGAAGCCTTTGGGACGCAAGGCGGACGTTACGACCAGGAAGGAAGCAAGATGCAGCGCACTTCACCTAACAAATAATGATCCGGGCTCGGAACGTCCGCCTTACATCGCGAAGGCTTCGGAGACCTTCTAAAGGCTCCCAAACCCTCTGGGACGCATCAAACGCGTCCCAATTGACCCCAATATTGAATTCATGGTGAGAAGCCTTGAAATTTTGAACTTGCTAAATATCCCAAATTCACATACAGCCGTGCGCGCGTCAGATGCCCCGTCCGAAGGCGCCCAGTCTCGAAGGAAACGGACAAGAATTGAGCAAGATATAAGCAAAATACTGAGCCATGTATTTTTGATGTTAAAACAAAAAAATTTGATCGGCGCCTTAAGTTCCGCAAATAGCTGTAAAGGTAATATATTTTCGGGCATTTTGGGTGTCCACAAACATTGTTTTTTAATCAACCCCCAGCATTTTGTGCCACATTCGGGTGCCTTTTTCTCCATTTCGCCCGTTTTACATAATTCCGGTACCATCAGATTTTTTCCTGTAATTCCGGTTTCGGCTAAAGCCGGCGTCTCATTGCGGAGGGCGTGAAGTACTCATTTTGTGCCACTTATGGTCGGCGGATTAGTCGCACACACCAGGGAAAGCAATCTCTTGACCTAAGTCAAGAGGGTAAGCAATAGTAGTTGATTCAGTGGACAATAAAAAAAAGAATATATTTGATGTCTTGATGTAGTATGAAACCAACCCCCAAAGAGCAAGTGTCAAAGGCCCCATTGGGAAGAAATTATACTCTTAGTGTTAGCAAAGTATGAAAGGACTGCCGAGAGGTGAACTCTCAGTAGCCCAGTCAGAGAGACAGACACAGTGTGTATTCAAACTGCTGAAAGACGTGCCAAAATGACTTGTTTTGGCGATGCTCTCAGCTATCTTGAAACAAAGAGTTTCATCAATTTCCTTTGTTTCTAAGATGAAACTCTTTGTTTCAAGACGGCTGAAAGCATCGCCAAAACAAGTCATTTTGGCACGTCTTTCAGCAGTTTGAATACACACTGTGTCTGTCTCTCTGACCGGGCTACTGAGAGTTCACCTTTCAGCAGTCCTTTCATACTTTGCTAACACTAAGAGTATAATTTCTTCCCAATGGGGCCTTTGACACTTGCTCTTTTGAGGTCGGTTTCATACTACATTAAGACATCAAGTATATTTTTTTTTTTTTATTGTCTACTGAATCAACTACTAGTGCTTACCCTCTTGACCTAGGTCAAGAAATTGCTTTCTTGGTGTGGCAGTTCAATTTTGATGCAGTGTTCACAGAAACTGCGATAATGCCTCTGAGAGTTCGTCGTCTTCTCCTTGTCTTGAATCACCTTCGATATTTTCTGGGGCTAAACGATGATCACTATGCTCGCGCCGCATTGAACAGTTCAATTGAACTGGTGGAGAAGGGTAAAAAATCATGGGTGTCAGATGTTACCAAGGCTATTACAAGGCTGCCATTGGTTTGCCCTGAATTTGTGTTGACTCGCCAAACCACTGATAAAGAGGTTGAGACTTACGCGAAACTCGTGCGCAAACTTATGTTAGAATGGTTGCAAGACGAAATTGACTCTTCTGATAAGCTCTACCTGCTCCACGGCCGTCAGGAACCACAAAAGGACAAATCACTAACCCAAGTTACCTCCTGCATGCAGCATTATCTAACAATGGTCAAGACACAGAAACACTGAGAGGTGCTTACCTCTCTGATGCTGTCAACTCATTTGTTAGCTGTCGAGATCTTGCAGTATGTTGATCATGTGCATCAACCTGTGCCTCGCGACGAGCGACTTTGTAGGTTCTGCAAGAATGAAGTTGAAACACCAGAACATGCCTTGATTACTTGTGAGCATTCAGAATCACTTGTAGAATTAAGAGCAATTTTTCTAGGACAGCTTTTCGCCACACTTCCAGACCTGCGTGTCCAGATGATGGAACTCTCGAACACGGATTTCTTGAGAGCCATTATCTATCCTCGCCCAACAATCGCACTAGTTGCAAAATACGCGTATGAAGTCCTGGAGTTGTTCTATGCAGTGCCTGTGTGGTGTTGAAATGCTTGAGTGAGGTATTTTCCCATTGATCTGTTGACTTTTTTTTTGCTTCTTTAGGTTCTGATAGTTCTACCATGGCGAGCTGGTCCAGACCACCCGACAATCCACTGTGACCGTGAGCTCGGCTAGAGGGATCTGAGGAGGCCCAGGGGCAATGGTGTAATTACTGTGTACACACCGGGATAATCCCTGGAAACCGGTGTTCCTAAGCGGGACCGTGCCGTGTAAATCCACCTACCTACCTCGCTTAAACATGAGATAATTTCATTCTGGGCTGACAATCACCAAATGCCGATCTGATCTGATCCCAGTTTTTTTGACCGCTTCCTTCTTTCCACGTTCCACCAGCCACCATAGACAACATCCAGCTAGTGGCCAGTGGCGCGGAAGGCGACCTGCTCGCATTCCGGGACTCTGTGAATGAATGTCCAGCTCTCCTTCTGCTCAACTGATTATTTCTACGCCAGTGACAATTCCCCCTCTCATTTGTGAATGCCAACCCCGGTATTTTCCTGTCCTCGGACTGGGTGCATCTTGCTCAGCTTTGGGTATTTTTTTCCGGCCGCAATGTGTCTACCTCAACGTGTCAATCCCCTATTTCTGTCAAACTGGAGCCGTCTCAAGCTTTCGTCTCCATCTGTCCCCAAGAATCACGCGTCAAAACCGAGGACTCGGGTTCACCTACTATTGATTTGACCTCCCTGGCTCACCCTGCCATTCGGATCGATTTTGAAGGGTGGGATACGGACATTGTTTTCACCGAGGCTGAGCTTCCGATTTTAACCCCTCCCCCCGTGTCGTCCCCATACTCGTCCCCCACTGCTCTCCAAGTAATCTCGCCTCCTCCCATTGAAGTCTTGAACACCGACCTTGATGAGCGCAACATTGTTCATTTTTCATGCACTCTGAATCCAACCAAGTGTGCGTTGGAAACTGTTGGAACTGCAGTTCAAAGCAAGGCAAAAAAACCGAAGAGTAAACAAGTGAATTCCTGTGTTGTGTTTATCTATCATTAATTTCTTGCTTATTCCTCTCCCTCGGTGATCTGGGGTTGTGGTTCCGTGTCCATGTCGATCATCAAATTAATTACTTACACTAACTGTGCAAAAGAAATGTCACATGTGTTCTGAGCCATTTCTGACCGAAATCATCCCAAATAAAATGTAGACATGTATTTAGAGCAATTATAAGATGGTGTGCACCATTTAAACCATACCTTTCCACCTTCATTACCTCTCAAAATATTATTTCGACCTGTTCTGAAAAGTTGAGTCCGTGGAATCACCATGTATGAAGAAATGGTGTATATAGTCGGAAACTACTTGTAAAATAGACCTCCCACGTATTTTGCTTGACGTGAATCTATGGGGTTTTGAGCTCACAGCAAGGCGTACAAGTTGTCCATTTTTGGCATTTTGTCGGCAGTTTCCGTCAAAATGCCCCAAATGACAAACTTGCAACGGGCATTATGAGTTCAAAACACTATGAATTCAAGCCGAATAAAGTACACAATAGGTCTATTTTCTGAGTACTTTCAGACCATGTTTTCATGCGTGATGATTCCACAGACTCGACTTTTCCAAATCCGTCAAAACAAGATTTTCTGGGGGAATGAAGTAGGAAAGGCATGGGTTAAACGGTGCACACCATCTTAGAATTGCTCAAAATACATGTCTACATTTTATTTGGAGTGATTCCACTCAGAAATGGCTCAGAACACATGTGACATTTCTTTTACACAGTTAGTGTACATACATGTATTTTCCTCTGTATTAATACATGGCGGCTTTGAATCGAAATTGAATTATTGAAATGATTAGAGTGCAAAAAGCCGCGTGGCACCAAACCGACAGTGGCGCAAGTGACATGCAGATACGTCACAAGCGGCACGACATGACAGGGGCGCAAGTGGCATGCAGATACGCCACAGTGGCGCGACATCGCCGAGAGTGGCGTAACTCGTCCATGCTAGCCGACGAGTCTGAGTCTGAGTGTGGCGTAGTTGGTCGATCTAAGTCTTCTCCCAAGTTGAGTTTATGAACGCCAGAGTTCCCCAAAGTGATCGCGATTCGAGAAGGTGTGAGGTTAGGCTGTGTTCGTGCCTAGTCTCTCGTAGACAGACACTTCAACATTCTGAAACTCGTACCTCGTTTGTTGACTGTACCATTTAATTCAATTCGTACGCCTTGTGACCTGTGACCAAAATTTACGAAATTCAGAATTCGTACTTTGTCTGAGGGAGCGTGACCGGATTTTTTTTCGTAAATCCGCCGCAAAGTGTGCAGGATGCGACGGAGTTGATAAAGCTGCTAACTCGTACTCGTAGAACTATTGTAGACGGTGTAAGATAGCTACTGTCAGAATTGGCAGCTCGTGTGAATACCGTGGCGTCGTTCCCTGTTGCGGCGCGCGCGGAGGCGAAAAATTCAATTTTTGAGCGATTTTACTGTGATTTCGTGACTCGTTTTCAGAATTCGTACATGGCTGGGTGACCTGTGACCCGTACGAAAAATTTCGTAAATTTTGAGGCCTGTGACCTGTGACATACGAATTGAATTAAATGGTACAGTAGTCCTGCAGTAGGATCCGGATTTGTATACGTATCTTAGTAATAATGTGGGTGTGACAATATCCCAAGAATGATTTTTACCTGCATGAACAAAACAAAAAAAAAGAGGCAAGGGGTTGGGAGTTGCTAGTATGTAGGTAAAATGAGATGCCCCCCCCCCAAAAAAAAAAAAAAAACCGGACCAAAGTTGGGACATTCGGACGCGGAGAGTCGAACCCCGGACTGCCAGCGTCTATAGTATATCTGCACGACAAAGCAAGCTGACTGTGTGCCGTACACCACGTCCGATTTACAGACCGAGTCTCGCAATCAGCTGACCTACAGTGAAATAGATCCACAAAAGCAATCATGTACGTACAGACGGTAGACAGTGCAGGGTCAAGGAAGGAAGGGACGAGGCGGGGTGTATTTTACAGTAGGATTCGGATTGTATCTAATAATGCGGGTGTGACAATATCCCAAGAGTAAGAATGATTTTGCCTGCATGAAAACAAAAAAGAGGGAGGGTTGAGAGCTAGTAGGTAAGGTAAAATGAGATGTCAAAAAGGTGACAACACCTCTGGACCATTCGGACGCGGGGAGTCGAACCCCGGACTGCCAGTGATCCTGTACTTCCAGAGAAGGAAGTTGGCTGTGTGCTGTACACCACATCCGATTTCCTGCCTACTTCAATACCTCCCCAAAGCTCAAGAGGAAAAAGAGTTTGAAGGGGGGTAAAGAAATAATCGCAATGTATTCGGACACGGGGAGTCGAACCCCGGCCTGCCAGCGACTTTTTTCTCGTCATGTATGCACTAAGGAAGCTGGCTGTGTGCCATACACCACATCCGATGTCTTGCTAAGGTTAGTTCGAGTGTATGTACATATCAACTTGAATGTCCTTTACTTTGTCCAGCACAAAATATCTCTCGAGGAATTGATATCCTTACCTCGGGAAAACACCAGAAATGTGCTTAAAAAACTTATGCAAATTCAGTTTCAAGAGCGAAACAACTTTGTGAACGGACAAAAAGATGCTGTGTATGCCCAGTTGGAACATTCGGACGCGGGGAGTCGAACCCCGGACTGCCTGCGATCTGCTGCAGGTTCTGTGGCCAGGTAAGCCGGCTGTGCACCGTACACCACATCCGACTTCCTGCTTAATTCGGTTCTGCATGAAGTGCAAGAGGCTGGTGCACGAAGTTTGAGGGTATTGATACGTATACTCCTGCAGTAGGATCCGGACTTGTATCTAATAATGTATTGTGTGGGTGTGACGATTAATATCCCAAGGATGATTTTATCTGCGTAAAAGAAAAAGAAAAAAAAAAGAGGGAAGGGGTTGAGAGCTGCTAGTATGTAGGTAACGAGATGCCCCCCCCCAAAAAAAAAAAAACCCGACGGTAGTTGGGATATTCGGACGCGGGGAGTCGAACCCCGAACTGCCAACGTCTATAGTATAGATGCATGATAAAGCAAGCTGACTGCGTGCCGTACACCACGTCCGATTTATAGGTTGAGTCTCGCAATGAAGTAGATCCACAAAAGCAATCGCGTGCAGACGCAGACGGTCGACAGTGCAGGATAAAGGTAGGAAGGGACGAGGCAGGGGTGTATTTTATTTCAAGTAATATGTATATATATCTGATTTTTTCTCTCTTATTTCGAGTATTCTGATTCACTCAGCTCGTAGGTAAAATGAGATGTCCAAAAAAAAATGCTGACCATCTTGGAATATTCGGACGCGGGGAGTCGAACCCCGGACTGCCAGCGTCTATAGAACCGAGTCTGCCGCTGATAAAGCAAGCTGGCTGTGTGCCGTACACCACATCCGACTTCCTGCTTAATTCGGTTCTGCATGAAGTGGAAGGAAGAGGCTGGCTGGTGCACGAGGTTTGAGGGTATTGATACGTATACTCCTGCAGTAGGGTCCGGATTTGTATTTAATAATGTGGGTGTGACATTATCCCAAGAATAAGAATGATTTTGCCTGCGTGAAAAAAAAAAGAGGCAAGGGGTTGAGAGCTAAGTAGTAGGTAAAATGAGATGTCAAAAAAAAAAAAATTCTGTCAACCAAAGTTGGGACATTCGGACGCGGGGAGTCGAACCCCGGACTGCCAGCGTCTATAGAACCGAGTCTGCCGCTGATAAAGCAAGCTGGCTGTGTGCCGTACACCACATCCGATTTCTTGCTTAATTCGGTTCTGCGTGAAGTGGAAGGAAGAGGCTGGCTGGTGCACGAGGTTTGACGGTATTGATATGTATACTCCTGCAGTAGGGTCCGGATCTGCATCTAACAATGTGGGTGTGACAATATCCCAAGAATAAGAATGATTTTGCCTGCGTGAAAAAAAAAAAGAGGCAAGGGGTTGAGAGCTAAGTACTTAGGTAAAGAGATGCCCCCCCCAAAAAAAAAATCCAGACGATAGTTGGGATATTCGGACGCGGGGAGTCGAACCCCGAACTGCCAGCGACTACAGCAATCTGATCGCGGGAAAGCAAGCTGACTGTGTGCCGTACACCACGTCCGATTTATAGGCTGAGTCTCGCAAGCGGCTAGCTGAGGTAAGCCCACAAAAGCAATCGTGTATGTACAGACGGTAGACAGTGCAGGGCAAGGAAGGGACGAGGCGGGGGTGTATTTCGTATTCTATTTCAAGTATTCTGATTCAGGCGCAGGGACCCCGCACGAGTCCTCGCGCAAGGGAAAAATCTCAGGAAAAGAAGACAGAAGCAAGAAGCAACCCCGGCAACGCTTGCATCATGGAATCGCATAGCAGCATAGCATACAGTCGTAGTGTACTACCCACAGCCCCCTCACCGCAGGTGAGGCGCCTCGCTCTCCGCTCCCCTGCACGTGCAAACAAGAAAACGCGGCCAGAGGAAAAGGGGGAGAACGCTCAGATGGTGGTCTCGTACGGGACGGGGACCATCGTCTGGGGGATGTTGTCGCCGGTGGCGGCGGCGACGGTGCGCGCCTCGCGCGGCTGGGCGGGGATGCGTTTTAGGTTGATGCGTTCTGTGCGGTGCGTCAGTACGAGTATGAGGGAAGGAGGGGCAAGACGTAAGGCGAGGAGGGAGTACGGGGAGAAGGGAGACGAGGGGGTGGGAAAGCGGGGGAGGCAAGGGAGAGGGAAGAGGAGAGGGTAAGAGGAGAAGGCGGGAGGAGGAGCAAGGGGGAGAATGCAGGGAGGTGGAACGGGAGAGATGGGAGGGACAAGGGTGGGGGAAGCGGAGGCGGTAGGAGGCATGGGAGGGAGGGGAGGACGGGGTGAAGGGGGAGAGAGGGAAGGCAAGGGATTGGAGGGGCAGGCAGGAGGAGCAGGCATATGCGGGGTGAGCGCAGGGAAGCCGGAGCAAGACCCTCCCCTCCGGACCCCACGAAATATAGACACAACTCAAGCGCACTCACCGCCCTTCTCCTTCGCCTCGACGTGGGCGGCGTGGTTTGACTTGACGCGGTCGAGGAACTCCTGGCGGCACTTTGAGTGGCGGACGTGCTCGACGCGGAGGTTGACGCGCTTCTCGATGTAGCGGTTGCCGACGACCTTGTACACGATGACACCAACGGCGGAGGGCGTCACGTTGTACACGATGCCTGTCCGGCTTTGTGTGCAATAATCGTCAGAAATCATTTTTTTTTCAAAAATATAAAAGGGGACGACGCACCCGTGGTAGTATTTATGGGGCATACCCTTTTGCTGTGCGGCATTGGCCTTGATGTCGACGATGTCCCCGACGTGGTAGTTGATGAGGAAGGTGGACAATTTTACGGGGCCGTGCTCTGTCGTTGTCTCGCATTAGCACCAGACAACTCGTGCACACCGCCCGACGCACCCTTGAAGCCCCGCTTGAACATGTGGCGCGTGCGCGCGCGGTAACCGAATGAGTGGGGCATGTTGAGGACGGCGACGACGGCGGGGAGGAAAAGTGGCTTGTGTGCTTGAGATTTGTGCGTGTATCGATTTGTGGCTGTGCCAACTAGGCAGCTGCACGTGCGCCATCAAATCCCGATCTTTTCTCAAACCCTACTCTCTCCCTCTCCGCGCACAGCAAGATGCCCAGGTATGTTCTGTCTGTGGCGGGAGTGTTGTGCTGACGCTGCTTAGGGCCCCGAGGAACCACTCCAAAACGTGAGGCTTTAACAGAAAATCCACTCCGGTGGAGGGTTGCTTGTCGCGCTTGCTAAAGCCGTCGCCCCACTCTACAGATACAACGTCCCCCGTAGGCCGTTCGAGTCTGCCCGCCTCGACTATGAGCTGAAGGTTCCCTCCTTCCCCCCTCTTTCTTTTTCACTTTTATTGACGCCGTTTTCGCCCAGCTCGCGGGCGAATACGGCCTCCGCAACAAGCGCGAGATCTGGCGTATCGCGCTCATCCTCTCCAAGATCCGGCGTGCCGCGCGTGAGCTCCTCAAGCTCGACGACAAGGACCCCAAGCGTCTTTTCGAGGGTAACGCCCTCATCCGCCGGCTCGTGCGCATCGGTGTGCTCGACGAGGCCCGCATGCGCCTCGATTACGTGCTCGCCCTCAAGGTCGAGGATTTCCTTGAGCGCAGGCTGCAGACCCAGGTCTTCAAGAGCGGCTTGGCCAAGTCCATCCACCACGCCCGCACGTTGATTCGTCAGCGCCACATTCGGTGTGTATTTGTGTCTTTTTGCGCCTTGTCCCTGTTCCCTATCCCTCCTTCCTCCTTGACTTCCCACATCCCTCCCCGCACCTTTCCCGTCTTCCGTCCCTATCCCGCTGCTCTTGCCATACCGCGCCCTCCCTTTTTTCACCCATCTGGTACATTGCCATCTTGCCTATCTCCGCCTCTCTACCTCTCCTCCCACCTCTTGCGTTCTTGTCCCTTGTCCCGCTCCCACCTTCCTCCTACCATATCCGTTCCCGCCTTCGTCTCCCTTTCGCGTCTTCCTCCACCCTTCCCTTACTCTGCCGCCCGCCTATCCCTTCCCTCCTCCCGCCTATCCCTTCCCTCCTCCCGTCCTCCCACCCGCACCCCCCCCTCCCTCATACCTCGCTCTCCCTCTCCTCTACCCTTTCCTTCCACTATATCCGCTCCTCGCCTTCCTCCTTCGCTTCTTCTTCGTCCCTTTCCTTGCCCTCATCCCCCGTCGTCATCCCGTCCTTTTTCGTTTCTACCCTCCCCTCGCCTACCACCCTCCCCTCCGTCCCCACCTCCACCGTTTCCCCACCCCCCACCGCCCCCCCACTCGCCCATATTTTCTCGCCATCCCCACCGCACCCCATTCTAACTGCTTACTTCTTCCCCCAGCGTCGGCCGCCAGATCGTCAACGTCCCCTCCTTCGTCGTCCGCCTCGACTCGCAGAAGCACATCGACTTTGCCCTCACCTCGCCGTACGGCGGCGGCCGCCCCGGCCGCGTCAAGCGCAAGCGCGCCGCCGCCGCCGCGAAGAAGGAGGAGGGCGGCGATGGGGAGGAGGAGGAGGAGTAGGAGTGATCGATTCATTACTCGTTTTAGGAGGAGGAGGAGCAGGAGGAGGTGGGGGAGGAGGAGACGTGGTCACCGCCGCTGCCGCTGGGGCGACGAGGCGAGGGCGGGCGTTACAAAAATCTGTGGTACAATATGTTTACATGCGTATGCATTCCATGGTCGTTCTTTTCAGTGCAGTCTGCCAACGCCGCTCCCGACCCAACGTGGCGAGGTCCCTGAGATGTACTGTAGGCGGAGAGGTGCAGTCGCGGCGTCAGAGGCTGCGTCACAGTGTATCTCAAGTCAAAGTAGTCCAAGTCGGGCTAGCGCGGGCTGTGAGGTGGTGAGCTAGGCAGTCGAGTCCGAGCGCGTGCGCCTTGCGTCTTCGTCCTGCCTCCTGTGTCTCCGCCTCGTCTCGAATTTAAGGTCGTCGCCACTGCCAGCGTTGGTTGATGCGGCAATGATGCCTGAGAAAATAAGCGTATATGCTACTACTTATTCGTGCGGGGTGCAGGACACATCCGTACGTAAAAGACTCAGCAGCGAACGAGTACGGAAAGGAATTGGAAGAGTCCAGGCGAAGAAAAGATAACAAAAGCGACAAAAGCAGTGTCAAAACGACATATGCATTAAGAGGGATTCGAACCCCCGGCTGGTCAACACTGCGCTATCTCTGGGTAAATTGTATGACCTGGGTTACCGTTACCCCATTAATGCTTCGCTCACTGAATGGGCACTGGGATTTAGCTGATGCCTGGCCTGAGAAAATAAGCAATGGGCCCGGGCATTGCATATGCTACGACTACTTGTTCGTGCGGGGTGCGGGACACATCCGTACGTGATTTAAAAGACTCGGAGGCGAAGGCGAATTAATAAAGCGAGTATGAAGAAGAACCCCGGAAAAGAAAGGGGGAGAAGAAAAAGAAGAAAAAAATGCATGCCCTATTTATGCATTAAAGGGGATTCGAACCCCTGGCTGGTCAACAACAGATTTTGGAACGCAGAATTGTATGACCTGGGTTACTGTTACTATCAGTGGCCATAGGGCGAATATAACACTCTGGAGTGAATAATATCTCACCCTTGTACTTGCATGGTGCAATATGACCCATTGCGCACCCTCAGACCGATTTTCAACCCAAAGTGATGAGTTGATCCAAAGCTGTGCTCGAGTTGATTGCGGTCCGCAGGGTGAGAAAATCAATTTCCTAACTCCGAGCGACCGCCTCGCCTGTTTCTCAACCAATACTTGAGCAATCCAGGACTTTGGGGGCTACTTCTTCTGCCACAACCTTGGGCTTCCATCTGGGCATGTAGCTCACGGTGTAAACCCTTTTATGTACTTCATAATCCACCAACACAATTGGAACTCTAACCCGAGACTTGAGATACCCAAGGGGACCTCGGGATTCGAAATAAGTACATAGGGTCGAAAAGTTTTTTTCGACCCTCGGCTGACCCCCTCCCCCTCCCCCTCCTTCCATATAGGGAAGGAGTTTCCCACCCCTAGCGCCGGGCCATTGCCTCCGATTACGGCCGCAGCTCAGTATACCACTGGAGGTGGGCATGACAGGCAGTATAGCTATCCAACAGAGTAGTAACACCCTCCTGGCCATCTAGTACACCTCTGGTGTGCTTTTCCTCACACTCCTGTGCTGCTATCTGGTCTATCACCCCCACTTTGGCACTAGGCACCAAATCATCACAACTTAGGTGTATATTGGCAGGGGAAAATAATGATACTGTATATCCATGATAGTGAGTCTCATATTCTGTTTTCCTGAACATCTGGGAAAGTGGTTGAGCCAACGGAAGGCAAAATCTACAGTGCCGTGCCTGCTCCGGCATTCCATATTAGGAAACTGACCTTCAAGATGGTTGGGGCATCGTACAAACCCTTCCTAAAACCTCTGGCATGGTTCAAATGGTGTTTTGAGGGTTTCCAACATCTTCTAACAAAAGTATCACAAAGTTTTTTTCAGCCTCCCCCGGCCCCACGTACGAAATTTTAATCCCGAGTTCCCCTTGGAGATACCGATGTAGTCTTCAAGATTACGATTCCAGTGCCTTACATGAACCATTAAGATAGATAAAACTTTCATACTATCAATAACTCACCACACTAATACTGCCCTGTCTCTCTTAATGTCAGTACAGGTAGAAAATCACCCTTTCGACACTGGAAAAAAAGATTAAATGTCGGGTTCTCGGCAGCATGCCTCGGAAGTAAGAGATCTGGGTTCAGGTGGGTCTATCAGCTTCCAATGAACCCTCCTATAACTTATTTTGGCCAACGGCGCCATACTGCTGGCGCAACTCCCTCACTTAGCTCACAGTGTGGATCCCGCCACTCACAGTTCTCATGGGACGACTCCGGTACTGCAGTTTTGCGAGGTGCAATGTACAATATCAGCATCCAGAATACATCATTTGGACCCCATGTACATTATGGTCAACAGTGCGTGCCCCCATTGGCTGGCAGCAATGGGTTTTTTACGGTGGCCAGGTATGCCGACATTACCCTTTCGGGAAATCCCATAAAAATAAATTTGTTGGGCACTCAAAATGCCACCAAAATTATCCCAAGTATGTTCAATCTCTTCAAAAGCTGCACGCATATCACCTAAGGCCCACAGACCTGGGAAATGTCCCCGTGGAATACCGGAATTGGGGCCAAAACCCCTAAGGTGGCCAGGTTCCCAGCGTGATATAGTACCCCATTAATGCTTCCCTCACTGAATGAGCACTGGGATCAGACCTGTTGATAGACGTGACACGACTGAAGAGACAAAACTAAAGAAGGCATTAAAAAAGAAGGAAAAAGAGACAAAAGACTGGTTGTTTATCTATGCATTAAGGGGATTCCAACCTCCGGCGGGTCAGCAAAGTTGATAGAGCTGGTATACACTTGGATGACCTGGGTCACCACTATTAGGGGGAAGTCAGAGTTGTCGATTCCCAGTCGATTCACGGTCGATTCAGAAAGTGATTCTGATTCGATTCTGTGCCTTGAATCGAACAATAACCGTGACCGACCCGATTCTGAACTCGATTCTGGGGTCAATTCTGGACCATCAAACCGTGCTGTCATAAGAATCAACCCAGAATTGAGTCCAGAATTGAGTCCAGAATCAACAAGTTCCTCCTCCCGAGACTGCACGGAATCGAGTGGAAAAGTCAATTCTGGTACAGTCGATTCTGAGTCGATTCTCGCTCCAGAATCGAATCTTGAATTGGATTGAGAATCGACTCAGAATCGAGGACTCTGACTTCCCCTATTGCTGTTGATCTCTTTAATCTGCAAGACTCAAGGCATGTGGGGTGGGATCCTCTGCATCTGACACCAATGTATGCTCTGAACCAGCCTAGAAATTGGATGTGGTGTATGGTACACAGCCAGCTTCTTTGGAACAGAAGTATCAGATTCACCAGTGGTGTTTTGGGGTTCAACTCCCCGCATCTGAACTTGGAATTTCTGTGTCTTTTGCCTATTTCTTTCTCGTATAGCGGTTGTAAATTGAACATGGCAATATTTGGTGTTGAATTTTCCTTATTGGTGGTTTTATTACAAGCACCCCATAAATACCATTCTGATCTTGCTGATGGGATGACACAGCCACACGTATTTTGCGCTTTGACCGATCCAAATAGGCAACCCGCGCGGATGGCGTGGCAATTATATTAAGTGAACTATGAGCACTACATTAGCCCATTGAATCATAATTAAATTGTGTTTTCTTTCAAAGTAATGTGCCAACTGGTTTGGAGATTTGGAACAATGTAAATACAGATACTACTCAATCAGCTGCAGTCTGTAACAGAGTATGCAAATACATAGGAGCGCTGATTACCTGTTTCATTAGGAGAACACATCGCGGGTTCTCGGAGATCTTGACATGGCCATTAGTGTGTTCAGACTGAGACAATTGCCCCTTTTCCCTCTCCCTCAACCAAACCATTTATCAGTCTTCATGATAGTGGTCCAAGTTTTTTTCCAGATGTAGCACATTTCAAGTCGCAATTGTATGCTGTCGAAAGAATATTCGGAAATGTCCTTCGCTAAACAATCGCGGTTGAGTTGCCAGCGACGATTGTTCAACAGACGATCGCAAGGACAGCCCAGTCGCACCGCCATCAAGTGCACCTTATGGAGTTCTCATGATCCTAACAATGTTGTCGTTGTTCGCCCGCAGCTTGTACAACTGCGAACTCGCACTGTAAGTCCATTTACTTTTTTCATCAAATTCTGAGTATCTATAATAGCCGTGCTTTGCATTCCATGTCAGCTCCGGCACTCGAGACAATGCAAGTGGAGGACCTCAGTTCAATGTACGAAAATAGGTACACCCACCCCGCAGTCGGTTTCCCGTGGTCGAATGACTGGGACGACTGGCCGCTTCTTCGAAGATCTCTTTGCCAAACCTTCCCCGAGAATAAAACTGCTCAAAGATTCCTACGGCTTATTCGGTACCATCGAACCACTAGTTCATGCCCCGGGAGCACCCAACTAGTACTTCATGTTCACTGCGGGTGGGCAGTATTACTTTGGTCGGACAAAGAGTTTCTTCATGCACGAGACGGAGTTCGCGTTGCCAAAGGAACGGACCATGCATTGAAGGAGCAGGAGAATCAGCCAAAGCTGAAGGTTCCGATGCTTTCCATAGCTGATTTTGAGATGTAGTGGTGATAGGGGGCATTCATATTTCTCATCCTAGATACGTGCAAATCCAAGACAACTGTACGAGTTTGTGATAATTGACTCACTTTGGTCAACCATCCGAGTTGGTGGCCATTTAAACTTCTTTAAAATTGCCACCATCCTGACTCCCGTCTTTTGCCCTTTGTTGCTTCTCGCCCTCTCAAAAAAATTACCTGTGCTTTCCAGAGTTTTCCGCCTGCCGCGGGGAGATGGAAAGGGATGTTGTCGATTGGGGTCTCTAACTGATCCATTCACCGTGCATGCATAGATGGATGACCGCATTCTCGTGCATTGACAAAGGTAACCAGATCTTCAGCTTGATCCGCAGATTGGTGCGCTGTAGATGTAGAGAAATTGGTACCGGTTCAATCAAGCATATCAAACACCAAATTTACAGTATATCGCCTTCTTCCTCTTCCCCTTAAACCAAAGACCATGCTGGCTCACTATAACATGTGAGCTTGCGAGCACATATTTGTTATAGTGTCTGTCTACGAGAGACTACTGGCTCACCCACTGGACCAAGGCCGCCACCGGCATAATCCCAATCCAGCACTGCTTCCTATTTATTTGGAAAGTTCAAGTCCTTCTCTCCGTAGTAGTACTTGAAATTATCGAAGATTACTCCATCCAGACCATCATTCCGGCGCCATCTTCTGACCCTGTCCGCGAGTGTCCGCCCTAGTGTTCCCACGGAAAGATATTTATTGCGCCCAACAATCTCGAATTTTGGCCCAAGACAAACATCACGGAGTCCACCGGCATTCGGACACCGTGCGCTAATGAAATCGATCAGACCATCCAATTGCGCGGACTCGGTGGAATCAGAATGGGGTCGGAAGCGGGTGTAAGAAAAATCGGCGAGTGCTGGGAGCAAGGTTCGGTTTTCCGTGACAAAAAATTACCCTCAAGTAAGATGGTCCCGTGTTTTAGACAGAAGAAAGCGCCATGAGCAGGACTTGCCGACAGAAATCGGGCGAGGAAATTCCTTGTTGAGCAGTGTTGCAGTCGATGGGCAGAAGTTGTCAGATAGTTTCTTCGAGGCGAGGCACGGCGTCTACAGCAAGTCCTGAGATACTGAATTTTTCGATCAGAGCGCCTTGTATTTCAGTGCTAGCATCCACATTTACACAGCCAACCGGCAAATCAGAGGGAAATCAAGAGCGAAAACTGGGCTGGAGATCGGGGGAAGAGGGCCATGCCCGGCAATAAGTACCCTGGCCCAGGCAACGTCACGGTGGCGGCCCGGAAACATCCGAGTTACGAAAACGTTGCGCTGTACCTCGACGACCACCAACTGTAGTGCTGCCGCAGGTTGACTTGTGGTTTGAATGCGACTGGTGATCCGCCTACCGGTAGGCCTCTTCCAAAACCGAATACAGCTCTGGATCTTTGTTGGCGATTTCCGAAATGTTATTGAAAAATCTGGCACATCTTGACTCGAGCTTGACGGTTTCTTGATTTCTGTCCCTTGCCTTCAACACCATACTGCAAGTGCAGTCTTCAGTGCACCAGTAGCTTTGCCCCGTCAAACGACCCGTTGGCGTCTCTTGTCCCCTGGCTGGCGCTTTCTCTTCGTCTGTGATCGAGTTCCTGCAGCGCTAGCATACTTAAGTTGGAACACTGTGAAATGCATGTTAGTTGGAGACAGTGCTGTGGGAAAGGTACTCACATTCACCGCTGCCGCAAGCCATTCACATTATTCACATATTTTTGCACCAGACCTGCTTGCTCACCCCGTATACATGCAAGGAGTTCCCTACCGATTACATCCCGACCGTGCGTATTCGACTCAGAGATACCCTCCTGTGCTCACTGACACCTTCCAGACCTTTGGCGGCCATGCGGAGACGGTGATGGTCGGCGACGTCCCGTATACGCTCTGCGTATTCGATACCCTCGGTCCGTTGCCCTTTTTCGTTGTAATTATAATTCGTGTCTGACAGAGTTTTATGTAGGAACGACGGAGAGTACGACCGCATGCGCCCGCTCTCGTATTCACAGTCCGGACATATTCCTCGTCGGCTTCAGCGTCGGCATACCACCGTCGTTCGAGAGTGTCAGGGAGAAATGGTTTCCGGAGGCGCACCACCACTGCCCCGGCGTGCCGTGTGTCGTCGCTGCGACGCAGGTCGACCTGCAGGATGATGATAAGGCGCGCGCGGGGACGATCATGACCGCACAAGGCGAGAAGCTCGCGCGGGAACTGAAGGCCGCCGCGTATGTGGAGTGCTCGGCGAAGACGCACGAAGGAGTGCAGCGTGCTTTCGACACGGTAAGTGGATTAAATTACCAGGGCCGCCGGTGCTGACTAGGTTCTGAAGGTTGTCGCTGCTACCGTCAAGTATCAGCAGGGCCTGGTTGTCGAACGCAAGAAGAAGAAATGCATTGTCGTCTAGACGGCAGAAGTAAATAGCAGGTCACGCCCACCAGCATAGCCTGTGCCACCCCATTACACCCCTCCCCTCGTCTTTGTAGTGACGTACCAGAGACATCGCGGCGCTCTTTATCATCTACCAAAGCTCTGACGAGCACACTGGACTCCATCTCCCCCGGAACCCGCCTTCGACCGTTTTCCATCGACGGGGACTGCATGCGTAGCTGAAGTACCCGAGCCCAAGGGGGTATATCCCGAGCAGCGCGGCGGCCTCTTGTTCTACGCTGATCGAATCGACACGGGGAGCGTCGAGGATTTCAGTTGGGCCCCCTCTTCCGACCCACCGCACCCTTCCAGATTGTCAACCGAATCCGTGTGGTTCTCTGCCCCGCTTCCCGAGTCCGTGGTGCATTCCTCACGCGCGCCCAACCCGATGCGCTTCCGCACGCCGCGACAACGAGACGAGGACTTCACCTTCCCCCAAATTCATCGCCTTCGCCGCAGCCCGCGGTTGCGTCGTGCATACGGCAGCGTATTGAGCCCATGGTGCATCCTCCTCACGCCCGCCAAACTCGTCGCTCTCAGTACGCCGCGACGACGAGACGACGACTTACCTTCCCCAAATCTATGGCCTTTGCTGCAGCGCGACGTTGCGTCATACACACGGCAGCATGTCGTCCACGATCTCTTGCTTTCGCCACCAGAGAAGGCTTTGAGGGGTGGGAACGTGTTTCCTAAGCAGAGGCCGACCGACGTCCGCTGGAGCTCGCGGGGCACATGGGAGGCTGCGTAACGAAAAGAGTCGCGCTCTGGCGAATGCGAGGAGCCGTAGTGCCGCAGCATGGGAGTAGCATGCGGCCTGCATACGGAGCGCATCGGGAGAGGGCAACTGCACCGGGCGCCGGGGAAGGTCTTAAGGGAGTCGCGCGCACATGACGAGCTGCGAGGGTAGTACCAGCCGCGGCGTGAGAGGAAGGCTGGACCGATCTCATGTCAAGGTTTCCAATCGTGCGGCCGAGATACCTCGTTTCCCTGCCTCATTCTTTCCCTCAAAAGATTCGCGTAATCTCTTTGTCCTCCCCGCTCTTCGGCATTCAGCCCCCTCTTTTTCCTTGACGAACCATTACGTGCAGCTCGCAGTGATGAAGAGACCCGCACAGATCGTCCTCGCTGCGACCGAAACGTACGTGCATGGGGTGTGAAAAGGGTGTCCGCCCACTGTTGGATCCCGGCACGGATACGTCGACCTCAGCATATCCGCTCGACCCGATCCAACCCACCCCACCCTCAAACCGATCTGCCTCTTCTCTGGGATTCGGCTCAAAACCCTCGTCTGCAGACCGTCTTCGTCGTCGACTTCCGAGTCCGTGACACATCATTCTCACATCCGTCAAACCCATTGCGCCTCAGTACGCTGCTGCGAGGCGACGGCTTCACCTGCCCCCAAACCCATCGCCTTCGCCGCGGTGCGAGGTTGTGTCGTGCAACGGCAGCGCATTAAGCCCGTGGTGCATCCTCCTCGCGCCCGTCGAACCCATTGCGCCTCAGCACGCCGCGACGACGAGACGACGAGACCCTTCATCGAGCCTCCCCTGTAGATTGTCATCGTCGCGGTGCAAGCGAGCCCACGGTGTGCATACGGTCTCCTGCATTCCCCACTGGGTCTTGAATGTGAGACCAACATGTGGCCCCAGCCGAGGTCGAGGTCTGCAGGGGCTCCCGGGGAACGTAGCTGCACGACCCAGGGAGTCGCGTGCGTGTGGGAAGCTGCGAGGGTGGTGCTAGCCGCGGCGCGAGCGGAGGTCAGATTGAGCAGATACCTCGTTCGTGCCTATCTCGTTTCCGTGCTTCAGACTTTCCTTAAGAGAATGGGCCCAATCTCGTCGTTCTCGTCCGTTGACACGGCAGCTCCCTCCTGCTTTTCCTCGGCGGCACGTCGCGTTCAACTCGCCGCGATGAAGAATGCACCCGTGCCGATCCTTTCCGCCAAGAGGGTAGAACGCGTGCGTGGCATACGCTACACCATTGCACCAGGCAGGATTCAGGGCGCAGAGATGGCCTGGGTGTCACGGGAGACTCGAGATGGGCCTTCTTATCCGCGATTGGGAAGGGGAAGGGAAGAGTGTCCCTATGTTGTGGGGGCCAGTCGGAATTGGATGCAAGAATGGGATGGGAGGGCCGGGGTCCGGGACGCCCCACTCGAGTGCTGAGCCTGTGTGTTCTGCCTCTCCTCGACCATCTGTTATGTGCCTAGACCGAAGCTTGGCCGTCTCAAGAAATACTTACTTCTGTGTTCTCGTAGTCCACGCCCTCGACGACAAGGAGCGCGTCGCACTCGGCTGATTGAGTTGCTCGAAATAGATTGGAGGTTATTGCGAGGTTTGGAGACGCGGACCTAGGCTTGAAGGTTCTTTATGTGATGGATGGCCGGGATGGCTGTGATCTGATGTCGATCGACGTCCAATTTCGCTCCCTCTCGGCCAACAAGTTCCCTCTCGCCCCTATGAATTTACTCGTAGTATTAAATTTCTGTTGCCCCACCGATTTGGTTTGGCTTAGTACTGTTCCGCCACTCAGTACATTGACCAGCTGCCACCGCGATCTCAGTGGGCGGTATGCTCCCCCAAAAAACTTTTAGGCCCATGGGACGGATAATTCTATTCAGAACCGGTTGCAAGCAGAAATCCCCTCATTCGGAAGCCCCCAACTTATTGAACTTTCTGGGGTTTCTCCGTGATCTGGGCCTCCGGCCGAAAGGAAACATTTTTCACTACTGCTAGATCGTAAGTTGTCTATGCAGTCGAAAATGGTCTCGTTACGCGTCTTCAAGTTTACTGTTTTCTGAGTGTGCATCACCGTGAGCTCATTGTTTGTGCCGATCGGCAGGTCCCGTCCGGCATAGCGGTTTTCTTCGCGTCAACAGTCGGGTTGACTGAACATAAGATCCGTTGAGCGAATCAAGCGGGGTGCGAATCCAGTGAATCAGTCCCAAATATCCAACAGTATGGGGGTGATTTGCATGAGGAAATTGTGAGTTGGGTGTAAGCCGAGGCAGTCAAGTTCTCGGCAGGACTCTCTAACTGGACCTTGTACTCTCAATCAAATTGGGCCTGAGGTTAAAGTCAGCCAGGGAAATTAGTCAACCAACAGCGGCACCGTGCCGACGCCGTGCGCCGCTGCGCCGCGCCAAAAAAGGGTAAGTAAGACGGTCTGTGCGCCGACGGCGGCGGTTAGTGAATAGTCGACCTCTAGACGGAACTCCATTCACCGCGCCCCAGGCTTCAGGAGGGGCTGCCAAACCATTGCCGATCTTTTGCCGCACGGCAGATTGAGTCGTGCAGCACGGCAGACCCGCCACCCGCCGCCGGGCTGCCCCGGCGGACCCCGGCAGAGCTCGGCCGGGGTCCGTAAAACTTCGAGTGTTGAATTCATTATTCCGGAAGATCCGTTTCCAATGCGATCCCAGTGGAACAAATCACAAAGTTGCGACACCTTGTTGTGTACAGGAATAAATAACAGAATCTTTGTACAGGAGTTGTAAGTTTAAATAGATAACATCTGTTCTACTTAAACTAGAAAATAGTTGTTCCAGTCTGCATCGACCAATGTCCCTGGGGAAGAAATTCGTAAGGTCGTGAATGGAAGAATCAGCAGCGCAACCCGAGCAACACTATAGAGGGTTATAAGCCCGTAATTCGTGTAGGTAAGGACACCCCGACGTACGCTTCCATGGTCCAAGGTATTGCTTATCCCAGGAGCAGAAAGCAGAGCAGTGGAAACCCTGTGATCAACGCCGCGCTGCCCCGCCACATCCACATTTCAATGATCGAAGGGAACCTCGCGTTCCAGGCGCAGCAGTGCACGCCGCCAAAGAGAGAAGCACAGAGAATCTGGCAACCCAGGACTGATGGGAGGTTGGTGGGCTCCTCCCCGACCGGGATCGCCCAAAATGAAGGCACTGAGTCGGAGGCCATGGGGATCGAAATTTTCGTATTTCCCGAACCCGATTGCATTGAGACGATGTCCAACTCGGACTACGAAATGGCGATGAAAGGTTTCGGTAGCAGTGGGCCACTTCTCGGCGAGAGAGTCGTCAAGAGGCTTAACACGGGTTGTTGTTCACCAATACTGCATCCGAGTTTTGTTTCGGAGGGTCATCTTCAACTTGAATTATGGTGGGTCAGATCGGAGCTCAGTGCCGGCGCAGGAAAGACCTATTGGATTGAATTTCAGCCACCAAAATGACTGATTCCCCGGCACCACTCACAAGATCAATTCGGATTGCTTCAGAGACATCCTGCGGTTTCTTCCTCCAAAACCACCAAGTACACCCGTAGATCACAGGCAAACCCGAGTGTCGCAGTCTCGAGTCGCCAATATCGGAGGTGCTCCTTGAGGCGTGCAAAATACTTTGCAGAGAACCACCCCACCTGGACGAAGGTCCATGCTTTTGGACAGATTGTCGCCCTTGCTTTTGTCACGATATCCTCCTCTGTAATTTCTTTGATGCCTTCAATATATTGAGCAAGCTGTTTCTCTGTTACGATGGGATGGTGGCCGTCTCGCGTCACAAAAACCACCCATGGCAAAGAAAAATCCGTGCGTTCGTGAGAGGGCCAGGGTATACTATATAACTTGAGCCGCCATTTTATCAGCAGGTAAATCAACATCTCTCACCTTACTCGGAGAACCATCTCGCAACGATATACTGCCGAGCGGCAAATCCCATTATCAGCTCAGGTGCAACAAGTGCGAGGAGCATCATTTCAATTTTTCTTCGAAGGTATCGCGTGCGCAATTGGGCAGATGATCTTCCGAAGGGGCGCGAAGAAACCCTGCGAGACGATATGTTGTTCTGGAAGACGGCGCAGCCTCAGCGGTGGCACGTTCAGATGTAATGAGACCCAGGTACAGAGCAAAATGTCGACAGACAGCCCCCGGTTTATATCAAGCAATGTGCGGCACTCGTGGATATTGTCGCAGGTGTCGAGGGCCACTGTCACAACGCCTAGTACGGGGTACTGCGTTATTACTGGCATTTACAGGAGTGAGAAACAGATGTCGGCGAAAAATCTAATGAAAAGCACAGCTGAGATTGAGCCAAGGCAGAGCTTTATAGGTGACACGGCCTCGAAGAAATAGATTTGGAACATGCAGAGAAAGCGTGGCGGTCAGACCTTTACACTGAGATTTCGATCGAGACTCGGACTGTCCGATATCTCTCGCGGTCTGTATGCATGCGTGCTCTCCCTCCGGAATGTGTGCGGATCCTTTTTCTGATTTAAAACGCATTTCGAATTTGAAAGCACCGTTGCCTCAGATAGCGTGAGACTGTAACATGGTGCGTCAAGGTGACGATTGAGTGTAGGGCGGGTGAGGGAAACTTGACTCGAATCCGACCCAGCAAGGAATTTTTCGACGACAGAAAACCATACTCTTTGATGCCTGCCGGCAGCCTGCAGATCACAGTATTCACATACACGTTCCCCAGTGGCCAAAGCCTGATGTTTAATAGCTGGCGAGCCGGAGGGTCCAGACGCATGCCAGCGTGAACACAACAATATCATGACCATATGTTTGGCTTCAGAGATGGGGGTGCCAATGAGCGGGAGGATACAGAGCTTGGGTGAGAGATACAGTATTATTTGACGCGAACAACGAATATATTTTTCTTTTTGAGTTAGCAAGTTCTTGCTCCTTATTTTGTCTGCGTTATTGTCGCTGCTCCGCAGTTGTTGAGGCTCGACTGAGCGCGGTATTCAGCAGCATAATCTGGATAGGTCAACGACGCCTTGATTTGGCGGGAAGGAGAAATGGGCCTAGTCTCTCGCAGCCAGACTTCAATAATACTGAACTCGTACCCTCGTTATATTGAATGGGCCGAGGATTTGTAGTTGTTATTCACATGACATTGCATCCTGATTCGTCGCCACTTGCCACAAACCCTTGTCGTCTGTATTTGGCCCCATTGCTTCTCCCTGTCTGACTCCCTGCGCTGGTTCTTCTCTGGAGCTATGGGACGCAGTTCTTGCTTCCGACAGCCTTCCTGGCGGCCAGGGTCCCGCAGCTCTACCACGTTTCTAATCTAATAACTCAGGTTTCCTCGAGTCCCGACCGCATTCTCTGGCTTTTCTTGGCTTTTCCATGGCTTGCTTCTCGTCTATTTGCGGGCGATCACCGCCTGTAAAACTCGGATGCCATGAGGAAGGCTTCCCGCGGTATCCAATAGCAAGTAATAAATCCCTGATGAGTATCATGAAGCAATGCGGCAGACATGAGCTGGAGGCCCTCGTCGCGGATGAGCTGATGCAAGCAGACTCAAGGCTATGTTGTGAATCTTCCGTGTTTGTCCGACGTCATTTTTTTCATCCCAGTTTCCACTCCTACCTTCCAACTGGCGCCCCTTCCACAACCCAAACTCCTGGACAGGACGCCGCCGCTCGCCACTGTCGAAGTGGTGCCGCGATGCTCCTTGCAGGCCGCACTCAAGCCCTGACCCAAGCCTGCCCCTTCTGTCTCTCTAAATTTAATCAATTCGAACAACCTGCGGTACCACCCCGCAGCTTTGTAAAGTTTGGATACGACTTGCTGTGGATATTCATCCCGGCGATGGATTGGTCAGGGCGGATTACCTACGGATGAACCGTCACGACGTTCCTCAATCTCGTCCCGGCAGCCAAATCATCACTCGGTTGCTAACGAAAGAATGGCCTTGTTCCACCGGTGCCACCGCTGGTAGGAGGGTTCTATTCCCTGATCCATATCTCTCCGTTCCAGATCCTAAAGCCATTGGAGTGCCGTACTCAACGCAATTGTACAGACGTTCGAATTCATTTTACTATCCGATTCGCGTAAGACGCACGTCACGCAATTCGCGAATTCCTAATGGAATCAAGTGACGGGGCGGTATGCACCAACGGGGCGGATCCACCCTCCAACCAGCTTGGACACTCACCTCACAAGCAATTCCGCCATTCCTCTGGCAGCTTTGGATTGGTGATTTTATTTGTCCTCGTAGCCTCTTGCAAGCCCTCGATCTCATGCTGAGAGTTTTGCCACTTTGAGCATCGGTTTCCGGGGCCACGACAGCAGTTTTTCCGGTGTATAGATCGCTATCCGACGGACCTTAACGAGACCCCCCCCCTTTTGAATTTGACATGTTTATACTTAGCAATGTCTGCAGTGATAGACGCCGTCTAGGTCTTGATTGAATGCAGGACAAATGCACTTTCCGGCATGCCCTTGCGACGTGTCAACCCACCGGTCCCATAAAATGCCAATAAACTCTCTCAGGTCACGGATGAACCCGAATCGATTGCCTGTACCTGGGAGGATACTGGTCCGCGAAGTACCCGGATCACCTTGGACTCACAAAATCGCATTGGCAATGATTCCATTGGCACTACAACGCGTCTGCCTACGGATATGTTTCTTCTGTGTTCGAGCATGAAGTACCTGGACAAATCTCTGAAGCGGACATGAATGCAACTGAAGATTTTCGGGGGTCCCCAAGATCTCTTAGAGGTTACCGGACCGCTGATAGCGCTTCAAACGCTTAATTCGATTGAAGTGCATATGCGGCATATCATGCCCTACAAATCTCATAAAAATAACGGCACCAATTCACTGCCAAGAGTGACGGGAAACATGATATGTTTTCTTGTCAGGCAGACAGAAATACTAACTCAATTGAAACTAATTATTCAACCATCGGTTTACTGTATCCATATCGACTCGGAGATTCTGGAGGCCCGGAGTCCGACGGTCTGGCAGCGGTCAAGCTATCCCCGCCTCTTAAGACAAATGTGCCATCAAATCGGCGCGGCGTCTTACGAGAAACGTGGCAATAGGTTCATTGTTATAGCTATCGAGGTGACCAGCTCCGACATGCCCGTAGCTTTCCTAATTCATTCGTCGGCCCAAGAAACGACTCTGCGACAGAGGACTACATCTAGCATGCAAGTCTAAAGCCTGTTAGATCATACGCCTCCCCTCAGTAGGGTTTTTTCCAAAATCGGTTGATATAACATTCCCGTCACTTGACAATCACACTGCTGGGTTGAAGTTTTTCTCTGTATAATGCACCAAGCTCTAGGGGCAAAGAGACAGACATTTTCACATACTATATCGCCTGAACACAGTCCTGATTTCATTGTCTCCCCTAGTCCAACGAATCTGATTCGGGTACACCCTCACCAGCTACTTCCCTTCACGAGAAATCTTGGGCATTCTTAGAGCAGCTGAGAAAACCGGCCCAAAGCTTTTGTAGAAAATTCTTGCTCTGTTCATGAGCCTAGTCAGGACAAATACACAGCGACAGGTTGTTTGAAAACCTACATCAGTTTTTGGTTTCTCCCCCTTTTCTTTGATGCCATTGGGGTTTACAGCGAAGAGGTGTCCACAAAAATGTTCTGCATGGCACACAGAGCGGTTAGTATTGAAGGAGGAAAAAAGTGCTGCGACTTACGGTTGAGGTTCAAGATTGTGGGCGGTTCGATAATGGAGTGACAAGAGCTTGGGCTTTTCAATGCTCCAGTTGCCCGTCGTCCATGTTTGGAATAATTGTACGCTGTGGTTCAACACAAAGCACGCGGTCGACAAAGTTAGGTCCGCCCCAGACAATTGCTCAAGTGGCGCAATTAAACTTGACAAGTTTTGACTCCGCAAGCCGTTGGGCTGACAAGAATCATAGGGAATCATGAAATCGATTGACGAATGCAGTCGACATCTTCGTCTCGGCTTCGTTCGATGTTCAACTTGCGACGAAGCACAGATAATAGCTGAGATAACCCGGTTGTTCAGCGGCTGCGCGTATTGAGCATGCATGAATCGTATCTTCGCCGAATTTTCTTTGATAGGAATTTTATCTTTCACATTATCGGTGTCCAAACACCGTGAACGATTACTGGCAATTATTCAAAGTGTGCCATAATTGTCAAATTACCTTCGATGTTGCGTTAGTTGAAGGTGCTTCCGCGAGGTGCACATCATTTACCCGGGTGCCTGGTGATGAGCGGCCGCCATGGCGGAAAGACCCTAGTGGCAAGTGCTGTTGAGCAGTGCAAGATGTGGTATACTTCCAGATGCGGTAAGGTTTCGCTGTCTTCTCAAGCCAGGGCCCAGGGCATTTTATAAGCGCCAGAATCAATCTCCGGGATCTGAGGAAGAAGAGTTATGGCCGCCGATGGTCACTTCGAGGAACAATATCTTGGTATTGACCCGCAAACCATACTGGACCGGCAAGGCACTGGATTCTTACATGATCAATTATTAGGTTGTACTTGTGCAAGACTTGCAAATGCTACCAACGCGCGGTCGCTTGAACTTGATATGTGCCTCGACAAGGCGGTGTTCACCCAGCGCCATGAATATCCAAAGCTATTCAAAGTCATACTGGCGGAAAAGTCATACTGGCGGACTCAATGGTTCAATGAAGCAGTGTTTGACAGCGGCGCGAAAGGAAAGAAGGATGAACGGTGATACTTAACCGCGGCGGAGGCATAGAGTTATGTCAGAGTTGACAGCGGCTTTTGGTGCCTACCACGCTTGTTAGTATCCCGATTTCAGACTCGCGCTCCGATGATTTAAAGTCCAACAGCGCAAGAAGGTATCGCTTCAAAATACGAAACACCGATGGGAAGGGTAGGGTAATCCGGGATGCGAAGAAGTGATTTGAGACTTGTGCGGATGCG